>SKCR01019066.1:0-44367 GCA_019454045.1 Zanthoxylum bungeanum | reverse complement strand
TTTATAAAATTTGGGGCTTTTGGTTGTGGTGGATGAATTGGAAGCTTGTGTGCATGTGTGAAGTAGTTTTGGATGTAATTAGTGTAATTATTGTCCAAATTGATCATTTGATGATGAGTTGATATTCTAGAGTATTATGACCACTCTTGTAATGCCTAGAATTTTTCTTGGGTGATTCATATATGGTGACTTGAGTTGGTGTTTTGATTAATTGATTTAATCTTGAAAATTTGGATTTAAAGCATGAAAAATGGGCAATTTCGTTTTATGTTTCAGACCTGGAATATCTGATATTTTGGTGATGAAAAATATGTCTTATGAATGTATTGGATATGTTTTGGGAGTTGGAACAATTACCGGAAAGTGTTTCGGAGTTGAAATAAGCGAAAACTGCGAAAAACAGCGTTACCGGGTGACTTTTAAGCCAACCGGGTGACGACTGTCCAAACAGTGAGTTCATCGCTGTTTGGGCAGCCCATGAACTGCCCTAACACTATTGGGGCTGACCTGGGCAGTCTCCATAAGTCTTGGGTGGTCGGTTCGGTCAAAAATGTGTTTTGCGTCATTTTACGGAAAATCATTTTTTGTAAAAGTTTCGCGACGTTTCCTTTATATTTATGTCGCTATTTGATATCGAATAAATAGGTTTAGGTGAAATATGAATAAATTATTCATATTAGATATTGAATAATTTATTCGGTAATTTGAAAAAGTTTTAAATTACAATTTCACCCAAACCGCGCTTCCGCTGCGCTCTTCGTCCATAACCCCAACAGTTATACGCGTAAAAGTTTCTTATTTTGGCTATAAATATAGCAAACGAACTCCGATTTGGTTGATTCTTGAGCCAACATACTCTTTTTTCCGAGACAAACAATTTTCATGTTGAACACTTTTCGAAATTTACATCAGAAATACTTCACAAATTTCAATTTCCGTGAAAATCCCATAACAAGGGCCCAATTGTAATTTGCGGGGATCAAAATGTAATTTTCAGAAACTTTCTTATAAATACCCCATAGTTTATGCATATTACTATATGAAAAAATATTACATTTTCCCCCATACGACCCCACCCGTCTCTCTAAACGTAAATAGTAGCAGCTGGTCGCGCCGGCGGCCTGCCAGCCATCGCTTGCCGACGCGACCAGCCGGGGGGTGCGCCGATTACCCCTCCACCTTGTGGTAGCCGGCGAAATTCCTAGCACACCGCGCGAATGGTGAGGGAGAGAAGAGAGACGTGCTTGGTGAATTTTCCGATCACGACTCATCGTTTTGTTTCACGGCTCGAGCCACCTGCCAAATCGAAGCTCTTGGAGAGTACTACAATATGGTGGTGACAATTTTTCCGATACGTGCTCGGTCGCACACGAAAAAAATGAGGAAGATTCAGATGAATAGTGACCCATGATGAATAGTAGCTCCGATCAGAATTTCATAGATTTCAGCGCGTTCGTGGGATTGTTTGGAGTCCGTGCATTGCCTTGAAATTTCGGTAAAACCTCCCAGTAAAAATCCACAAATTTCAAGTTTTTCATTAAATGTTCGGATGCATCCACTAGTTTCATAGAGTAGCGTAATGATATAAAATGAATTGTTTGAGAATTAGTAAATTGAATATGAGCATTTGGCAGAATCTGAGTGAAAACAGAACGAGTTTGATCAATCCGATAGAATATGCAAGTTTCCGGTAAAAATGAGTTGTTGCGTATAAAAATGTGTTTTGGTTTTGATGATAGTTATGATTTATTTATGATATTAAAAATATATTTAGATAAATCCGGGTAAGTTCGGAGGGTTCGGGACCCTTCCGTAGCGTTTGCGAAAACTTTTTCGGAAGATTTTTCAAAAACGCATAAACCAAGAATTTAGGTGAACTAGTTGCTTGGTATAGTTTGTGATGGTGTTTTAAGATTATTGAAACTGAAAACAATGAAAACGGACGTGATTTGATTATTCCAGAAAGATCCGAGATTTTATCGTAGTTAAGTGGAGAATACCGTAAATCGTGATTCTGACGGCTTTTCGCCATTTATTTTGATAGATGTGAGTAGGACCTGGAGTGCTCGCGAAGCCAGGTAAGTAACTAATATGATGAGTTCTCGAATTGTTCATTTCGTAATTTTTTAAACACACACACACATATATATAGATTTTCGTTATTGCTATGATATGAAGTGAGTAGTTTGATGATGATAATGTATGTATGTATGTATGTATGTAATGTATGTATTGATGTGTCTTGAACTGGAATGTTCAATGATAATGCTATGATATGTATTTTGAAAAGATTGATGAGCTTAATGGCTACATGTATGTATTGATGCATGTAACTGCATAGACTCGTAATGGTATGTGTATGTATGGATGTATGTAAGGGTATGAACATTGGTGTGATATTTTTATATCGTACCGCAAGTGTACGGTGTCAAGTTTTAGTATAAATCAGTGAAAGAGTGTCGAACCCACAGGGATTGCGTTAACTCGCACTAAGTACTACAATTGATAATCCTAACTTTATTTAGAAAATAATAATAAAGATTTTTAATAAATAAATAAAATATAAAAATAATTAGATAGGAGGAACTAATACGATAGAGATTCTGGATCCTGATTTCACCTAGCTGTCGCCTATGTATTTTTCATACCAATTAATCCTTGTTCAGTTATATTATTTATAAGTCAAGATTCCGCAAATATCCACTCCATCTCTCGAGCATCAGTGAAAATATCATCAACTACAGACTTCGATATCTCTATAAAAATCCAATAGTTAACGACTCATTACGCTTTGTGATTCTATATTAACGACTTCAAAGGACTACAGATTCTCTCGAACTCTATAAAATCCTAGGTCATATTCTCTAGATCTATTAAAAATCCCTTCTCTCGAGTGATAGATTCTAAACATTCATCATCTTCAATTGTGGCCAACAATCAAGAAACATTAAACTCAAAAGAATATAAATAAATTAATAAAACTTCATAACAAAATTAGCAAACAAAATACAAGGTTCAAGCATAGATTACATCATTCTCCAGAATTAAGGAGTTAATTCATGACAAAGGATAAAAACAATAAATAACAAGTCATGAATCTAATGGAAATCATTAGAGTTCTAAGAAAGAAACGAGAAGATAAAACCTGAATTGAATCTCTTCCTTCTCGGAAGTCACCGCCTTAATCTCCCCTTGTTGCTCTTCAATCCTCTCCTTGGATCTCTAAAAATATTTGTTTCTGTGTTTTATGCAGTGTATTAGCCTCCCCCTTAATTCTGGACGAATTGTTATATTTATAGTGGAGGCAGGGAGTCTTTGGGTATCATTAGGATTATTGAAAACCCTAAAAATCTCATCCTGGAACGTGTAGGTATCGCAGCGCCTCAGCTCAACTAATTGGCGCCTGGGCGCCAAACTCTCTGGAAAATGTATGGAACTGATTGCTGGAGGGGGCGCCATGGCGCCTTTTATTAATTAATTCAACTGGCGCCATATGAATTCATATTAATGGCGCCTTGGCGCCATTGGACTTCACACTCAGAAGCCATTGATGGCGCCTTGGCGCCAATGAACTTCACAATAATAGGCGCCTTGGCGCCATGAATAATGGACAATTATGGCGCCAAGGCGCCTCTCTTTCGGGAATTTGGCTGGGTGTTGTCTGATTGTTGGCGCTGTGGCGCGAGTGATGAACTTTGTTCATGCGTTGTGTCCTATGCTCCCGTACGGTCCCCAAAACACGTGTAATTATCCCAGGATCCATGTATTAATGTTCCTACAAATAAAAATAGAAAATAGACTGTAATTGACATTTAAATATCTCGAATTATAACAAAATTGTAAGCTAAAAATGCCGTAATAAGTGGGTATAAACCACACTTATCAAATACCCCAAAACTTAAGGTTTTGCTAGTTCCGAGCAAAAGATAAAATAAAAACTAAATTCAAATAAATAATTAAAAATAACTAAATTATCTAGGCCACTTTCGTAGGGATCACGATTGCATTTAGCGTATGCAACAAGCCTTTAAACCCCTAGGCGGCCCTAGTGGACGAGTTATAGTCTCGTGAGGGCTTACAGCGACGACACCCACAAACGTCATTCACACACAATCATGCAAAAAATATAAAAATAATAAAAGATAGTCCCGATAGTTGCACATAAAATTTTCCTCAAAGAAAACTTATAAATGAAATCAAAGAAACTTCAAAGTACGCAATTGCAACTCAAATCCAAATTCTTGAATAAATTATCTAAGCTAGACTCACGGTGTGTGTGTGTAAAGGTTCGGTCACAACTTGACTCCTAAGTAAGCCAACTCAATGATTTCGTTTAGAAATTAGAATCGATGGGTCAAACCAACCTAGATATCTCAATTATGCTCTATAATTGCTTTATTTCGTGCTCAGTATAGTATGATTTTTCTTTTATTTTCTTGTCTCTTTTTGCTTTTTTTTTTTTTTTTTTTTGCACTTTTTTTTTCATTAACACACCTACCCTTTAAGGTAGCATTTCTCCTCATGGTGGTCCTAATACTCGCCCATGGGTAGCTTCACGCTTATCGGTTATAGGTGGTTCATTTTATTTCTTTGGAGACATTTTTCTTTTTAGCTATACCATACTTCATAACACTAGCAAATCAAGATAGATATCTAAGCAAACGGTCATTCATCAACATGCAATTTCTTTAACTAGTCACATTGTCAACTACTTAAGTTTTCACTGCTAAAAACCTATTTTTAAGTGCTTACGAGTCTAACATAGATAAGTTATTCAAGACATCAGATAAAAGTAACTCGGGCACTTATCGTTTCTAAAATTTCACCCATAAACAACCAATATTATCGCAGGATTTATGCTTTACTATCAAAGACAAAACAAATTTTTTTTTTAAATAAATCAAACAAATAAATAACAAGTAAACAACATGCACACACCCCCAAACTTAAAATTTGCATTGTCCTCAATGTAAGATAAATATCAAGAGCAAGAGTGAGGAACAACACTACCGTGCATGGAGTTGATCAGACTCTTGGTGGTTAGAATTTGGTTGCGCGGGCGTTGTGTGTCTCGTGCTACCTGCATAAATAACATGCAATTTAATAAATAGCACATAATAAAAAAAATAAAAAATAAAAATAAAGAAAACAATTATAAAATAAATGCAAGGGTTGCCTCCCCGCTAGCGTTAAGTTTAACGTCTTCAGCCAGACGCAACCACCCAAATGGTGGTCATGGTAGCTTCTTCTTATGTATCCACTGACTGCTTTGACATGAAAAAGATAGTTTGGCAACTATGGCAGTTTTATCCAAATATCCCTACTGCTGCTTGGTTATGGAGGACGTAATCTGCCCAATCTGTGTTTCTAAGGACTTCATTGTGGCCTCCATATTTTCCATGTGTGTCTCAATATTGTTCAGCCTTGACTTAGTCTTCTCGAATCTCGCTGAAGTACTAGCAACAAACGTGCTCACGAAATCTTCTAAGGAAGATTTCTGCTCAGCTCTTTGATAGTCAAAACCAGGAGAAGGCTGCAAGGTATTCTCTGTGTTAGCATATGACAGGTTTGGATGATAATGGTTAGGCACAAGATTTCCTCTATAGCTGTTGAAGTTCCGATTGTTCACATATTGGACTTGCTCAAAGCTCGGGTTTCCTTCCAATAACTGCATATTTGTAGCTGCCGCTGATTCAATAGATGATACTCGTGGTTTTGTTAGAGCTGCTACTTGAGTGGCCAAGGTGGAAATCTGAGCTGTAAGTGCCACAAGAGGGTCTACTTCATATATTCCAACCACCTTAGTCACTGTAGCGCGTTCACTTGGCCATTGATAATGGTTAATGGCCATTTCTTCCAATAAATTGTGCGCTTCCTCAGCTGATTTCTTGAATAGAGCTCCCCCAGCTGCTGCATCAACCACAGTTCTATTCGAACTATTCAACCCATTATAGAACAACTGAATTTGGACCCAATCTGCATAATCATGTTGTGGGCATCTTCGTAGTAGATCCTTAAAGCGCTCCCATGCTTCATATAAAGTCTCAGTCTCCATCTGCTTAAATATGCTGATTTCTGCCTTCAGTTGAGCTGATTTAGCTGGCGGAAAGAACCTCTCAAGAAATTTTGTAGCCATATCCTCCCATGTCATGATACTCCCCGTCTGTATTGATTGCAGCCAATCCCATGCTTTATCCCGTAAAGAGAATGATAATAAGCGTAGCCTGATAGCCTATTTACTCACGCCATTTATCTTTATAGTATTTGCTATCTCCAGGAACATCCTTAAGTGCAAGTTGGGATCCTCTACAGCTGAACCCCCAAATTGATTCCTTTGTACCATGTTGATCAATGCAGGTTTTAACTCAAAATTGTTGGTGTTGATTGGTTGATGGGCAATCCCAGAATAAATATCATCAATGACCGGTTTGAAGTGATCTCTGATTGCCACATGTCGTGGGTTGTTCTCTATGTTTTCAGCTGCCATTGGTTCTTTTTCAAATTTTCTTTCTTTTCTTAGCCTCCTCGCAGTTCTTTCTATTTCAGGATCAAACAGGAGCGAGTTGAGACTTGTGGATTTTCGCATTCACTGAAGCACCAAAAGAAAAAAAAATCAATAAACAAAATAAAAAATAAAAATAAAAATAAAAAATAAATACAAAACAAAAATAAACTAAAAATAAAAATAAAAATCTAAATTAAAGCTAAAATTACTTGGTAGCAGTATTAATGTGAATTAAACAAACAATCCCCGACAACGGCGCCAAAAACTTGTTGTGATATTATTATATCGTACCGCAAGTGTACGGTGTCAAGTTTTAGTATAAATCAATGAAAGAGTGTCGAACCTACAGGGATTGCGTTAACTCGCACTAAGTACTACAATTGATAATCCTAACTTTATTTAGAAAATAAATAATAAAGATTTTTAATAAATAAATAAAATATAAAAATAATTAGATAGGAGGAACTAATACGATAGAGATTCTGGATCCTGATTTCACCTAGCTGTCGCCTATGTATTTGTCATACCAATTAATCATTGTTCAGTTATATTATTTATAAGTCAAGATTCCGCAAATATCCACTCCCTCTCTCGAGCATCAGTGAAAATATCATCAACTACAGACTTCGATATCTCTATAAAAATCCAATAGTTAACGACTCATTACGCTTTGTGATTCTATATTAACGACTTCAAAGGACTACAGATTCTCTCGAACTCTATAAAATCCTAGGTCATATTCTCTAGATCTATTCAAAATCCCCTCTCTCGAGTGATAGATTCTAAATATTCATCATCTTCAATTGTGGCCAACAATCAAGAAACATTAAACTCAAAAGAATATAAATAAATTAATAAAACTTCATAACAAAATTAGCAAACAAAATACAAGGTTCAAGCATAGATTACATCATTCTCCAGAATTAAGGAGTTAATTCATGACAAAGGATAAAAACAATAAATAACAAGTCATGAATCTATTGGAAATCATTAGAGTTCTAAGAAAGAAACGAGAAGATAAAACCCGAATTGAATCTCTTCCTCCTCGGACGTCACCGCCTTAATCTCCCCCTTGTTGCTCTTCAATCCTCTCCTTGGATCTCTAAAAATATTTGTTTATGTGTTTTGTGCAGTGTATTAGCCTCCCCCTTAATTCTTGACGAACTGTTATATTTATAGTGGAGGCAGGGAGTCTTTGGGTATCATTAGGATTATTGAAAACCCTAAAAATCGCATCCTGGAACGCGTAGGTATCGCAGCGCCTCAGCTTAACTAATTGGCGCCTGGGCGCCAAACTCTCTGGAAAATGTATGGAACTGATTGCTGGAGGGGGCGCCATGGCGCCTTTTATTAATTAATTCAACTGGCGCCATATGAATTCATATTAATGGCGCCTTGGCGCCATTGGACTTCACACTCAGAAGCCATTGATGGCGCCTTGGCGCCAATGAACTTCACAATAATAGGCGCCTTGGCGCCATGAATAATGGACAATTATGGCGCCAAGGCGCATCTCTTTCGGGAATTTGGCTGGGTGTTGTCTGATTGTTGGCGTTGTGGCGTGAGTGATGAACTTTGTTCATGCGTTGTGTCCTATGCTCCCGTACGGTCCTCAAAACACGTGTAATTATCCCAGGATCCATGTATTAATGTTCCTACAAATAAAAATAGAAAATAGACTGTAATTGACATTTAAATATCTCGAATTATAACAAAACAGTAAGCTAAAAATGCCGTAATAAGTGGGTATAAACCACACTTATCAAACATGTATCGATATGAACGCATATATATAAATGAATATGGAAAGGTATAAGTATATAAACATGTATTCATATATGCATATGATGTTAAGACATGAAGATCGATAAAGGCTATGGTACTTGAAATCGAAGTAATATGTTTATTCGTATGTTTGAAACACGTGTGTGTATATGAGTATTTGAATGATGTTTTAGAGTGTTTATTATGGATGTGCTTGTGTATGAGAGTCTTACGATGAGTTTGGTGTGCCGTGATATGTAAGCATGAATGTAGGTTTAATTGGTTGATAATTTCGTGGTATAGTAGTCGAGCTAGTTAGGAATCCATCATACGGAATTCATCTCATACCTATTTTAAAATAGGTAATTGATGAGCGAAAAATATATCACTATTTACCATCCATTTAACCTAATATTTTATATGGTTTCTCGAGTTTTATGAATATTTTGATGTGTTTTTGTGTGTTTTGCAGATAAATAAAGTTTTGGGACTCAATGGAATCAATCAGGACTAAATGTGGAACAAATAAGGGCAAAAACTGGACTTGACATTTGGATTTTGGAGGTTGTAAACTTGAAATCGCGTTCTAACGAAGTACAATTTCAGAAATTTTAACTTTGCGTAATTTTCGTATTTTGGCAATAACTTTCTACTCAATATCAGATTGAGGTGATTCAAGTTCCAGATTAAAGAGGACTCAAAGATCTACAACTTTGAAGTTCATAATAATTTCGAATTCGGAAGTTTTCATGACTGAAATTGATAAAATATCCGTAAGTGTGTTGTGTGCAATTATTAAAGTCATTTTCAAAACAAAAAAAATAAAATAAAATAAAAAATGAAAATTTTCAAACTTCCACCAAACATGTTTTGTGCCATGTTTGGGGCCATGTTTGGTGGAGAAATTAGTGGAGAAATTGGTGGAAAAATTGGTGAAGGTAAAATTTTACTTATAAATACCAAGCCATTTCATTTGTAAATTTCATACCTTCTTCTGGGGATTTCCTTAAGAATACTAAGAAGATTGTATCTTGTTTGTTTATTTACAGCTTTCTGTATTTAATTTTTTATTTTACGCAATAGTTATTTCTTTACTTTACTTTTTAGTCTTTATTTTTACTTTTCAGTATTATGAGGTAACTCCCCTCTGCTGGGTGATGAGCGGAAAATATATCAATATTTACCGTCTCTTTAACTTAATATTTTGTTTAGTTTCTCGGGTTTGATGAACGTTTTGATGTGTTTTAGTTTATTTTGCAGATAAAATAATATCGGGTCTCAATGAAATCATTTAGGATGAAATATGGGTCAAATAAGGGCAATTATTGGACTTGATATTTTAATTTTGGAGATTGGAAACTTGAAAGGGCGTTTTGACGAAGTGCAGTTTTGGAAATTCCAATTTTGCGCATCTGTCGTATTTTGGGCATAACGTCTTACTCAGATATCGGATTGAGCTGATTCAAGTTCCAGATTAAAGAAGACTCAAAGATCTACAACTTTTAAAGACAAAATAATTTCTAATTCTGAAGATTTCATGCCCGAAACTGATGAACCATCCATAAGTGTGTAGTGTGTAATTATTAAAGTCACTTTCAATCATTTTCAAAGCAAAAAAATAAATTAATAAAAAAATAATAAAAATTATCAAATCATCACCAAACATGATAATAGATTAGTGGAGCAATTAATAATGGATTTGGTGGAGTAATTAGTGGAGCAATTAGTGGAGCAATTAATAATTGATTTGGTGGATGATTTGATGGAGGCAAAATTTTGCCTATAAATACCAAGCCATTTCATTTGTAAAATTCATACTTTCTTCTAAGGAATTCCTTAAGAATACTAAGAAGATTGTATCTTGTTTGTTTATTTACATTTTTCAGTAATTAATTTTCGTTTTCGCACTTTCTTTTCTTTATTTTTCAGTTTTTACTTTCCGCAATTTACTTTTACGCACAATACTTTTCTTTATTTAATTTTCAGTTTTTACTTTTCAGTAATGAGGAGGTAACTCCCCTTTACTGGGGTAAAATGTAAAACTTTTATTACTAATATTTAGATTAATCTCCCTTAATTATAATATATAAACTAGTTAAAACCTGACTTAACGAGGATACCGCCATATTGGTCGGTTGGTAATTATTTAAATTGGTTTTAACCTGACTAAACTGGATACCGCCTGATTGGTCGGTTGGTAATTAATTATTAATTTGACTTAATCTGGATACCGCCTATATGGCTGGTTGGTAATTATCATGTAAAGTTAATATATTATATTAAGGGAGATATCTAAAATAGAAGTAATAAAAGTGGATCCTTTTACCTCAGCATTTTCTTTTATTGTAATTTTACTTTATTTACTTTTCAGCAATTTACTTTTCAGCAATTTACTTTTTAGCAATTTACTTTCAGCATTTACTTTTCAGCATTTAATTTTCAGTATTTAATTTCAGCATTTACTTTCAGCATTTACTTTTCAGCATTTAATTTTCAGTATTTTACTTTATGTCTTTTATTTTATTTAAGTTTTTTTTACTACCCGTAAATATGTGTCGTAACTAAGCCAATTATCTGGGGTTGTGATGAAATCCAATATCACCGGTTTATAAAGGGTTAAATTATAGTTTGGGTAATTTAAAGGTTTACTTATTAAGTCTTAAGCTTAATGCTTCTTGTTGTCTGATCACCAATAAGATTGATGTGGTAAATCTAAAATGAACTAGACATAGGGATTTTAGGTTTCAGCCTTAGACTTAATAGCCCACGATCTTCCTTGAGGATAGATAACCTTTTAATAGATTTCCTTACAGGATAGACATATACCTGTCGGGCGGGGGTAGCCATAATTGGAACTTAAACTTAATGAATCCAGATAATTTGGTTGACATAGACATATGGTTCAATTGAGTTAAACTGGGTATTTGCGTCTGACCATCGGCATAGGCTTTTGCATAATTTAGTGTTCCAGGTTAGTAAACCGATTTATTACACAAACATAAAATAACCACTTCATCTTTAAAATGATATTGGAAGAAATCACAACCCTAGATAGTTTTTAATATTGAATTTTCTTAAAACCTACTTTCGAACAATTTTATTTACTTGTTTTTAAATTTAGAATCGTCACCATTTCAAATCAATCAAACAACCTGTTAGATACTAGTAATCATTTGACTTCATAAAATTAATAGATTAGATATTAAGTCCTCGTGGGATCGATATTTTTATACTACTTGAACGATACGTGAGCTTGCGTTATATGTGTGTGTTTACGCCGGTCACTGGGGTGAAGGGTAAAGCTTTTATTACTAATATTTAGATTAATCTCCCTTAATTATAATATATAAACTATTTAAAAAATGACTTAATATGATATCGCCTTTATGATCGGTTGGACTTAATTAAATTGATTTTAACCTGACTAAATTGGATACCGCATTTATGGTTAGTTGGAATTAATCATAAATCTTACTTAATCAGGATACCGCCTATATGGTCGGTTGGTAATGTCATGCAAAGTTTATATATTATAATAAGGGACATATCTAAAATAGAAGTAATAAAAATAGATCCTCTAACCCCCAACATTTTCTTTATTGCTTTATTTATCTTTTTAATTTCTGAATGAAGCACAACTCAACTACACAACAACTGAAAAGGAGTTGCTCGAAGTTGTGTTTTCTTTTGATAAATTTTGTTCCTATCTGCTGGGTCCCAAAGTGGTGGTCTACATAGATCATTCAACAATCAAATACCTGATTGCGAAGAAAGATGCCAAACCTAGATTGATCCGTTGGGTGCTTCTGCTGCAAGAATTTGACGTGGAGATCCGAGACAGAAATAGACAGAAAATCAAGTGGCAGTCACTTATCGAGGCTTGAGAATGGAGAAACAACTGCAATGAAATGACAATCAAAGAACTTTTTCAGATGAACAATTGTTTTCCATCAAACAACAGGATGTCCCTTGGTATGCTAACTATGTAAACTACATAGTATCGGGAAAATGGTCGTTGGAATTGACACATCAGCAACGAAAGAAGTTCTTCAAGGAAGTCAAGCACTATGTCTGGGATGAGCCGTACATATTCAAACACTGTGCTGATCAATTACTGAGACGTTGTGTCCCATAGGAGGAGGTCAATAGTGTCTTGCAGCATTGTCATTCATCATCATACGACGGACACTTCAGCGGAAATAAAATTGCAGCCAAAGTCCTACAATCAGGTTTGTTCTGGCTCACTCTGTTTAAAGATGCTTAATTATTTGCTCTTCAATGTGACAGATGCCAGAGAACGGGAAATATTTCAAGGGAAATGAAGGACTTCTACAAAACATTCTGAAAGTGGAGATATTTGATGTATGAGGGATTGATTTTATGGGACCCTTTGTTCCATCATTCGGAAATATGTACACACTAGTTGCAGTAGACTACGTCTCTAAATGGGTTGAAGCGACAACACTGCCATCAAAAGATTCAAAAATGGTGATAAATTTCCTTAAAAATAATATTTTCATTCGCTTCGGAACACCTTAGGTAATTATTAGTGATGGTGGCACACACTTCTGCAACAGATACTTTGATGCACCCCTATCCAAATACGGAGTTACTCATAAAGTTGCCACCGCCTACCATCCACAGTCAAATGGACAGGTTGAAGTTTCAAATAGAGAGATCAAATTTTTTTTGGAGAGAACCGTTGGATCAACAAGGAGGGACTGGTCTACAAAACTAGATGACGCATTATGGGCCTACCGGACAGCTTACAAAACACCTATTGGTATGTCCCCATATCGAATGGTGTTTGGGAAAGCATGCCATCTGCCAGTGGAACTTGAGCATAAAGCGTACTGGGCACTGAAGAAGTTAAATCTTGATCCACAAGCAGCAGGAGAGAAAAGGCTCCACCAACTCAACGAATTGGAGGAATTTCGCCTACAGGCTTATGAGAATGCCAGACTGTACAAAGAAAAGACCAAGAAATGACATGATCGAAAAATAGTGGGCAGACAATTAAAACCAGGACAACAGGTGTTGTTATACAATTCACGATTGAAATGTTTCCCTGGAAAGCTAAATCAAGGTGGTCAGGTCCATTTGTTATTACCCAAGTTTTACCCTATGGAGCCGTTGAGTTGATTGATCCCAACTCCAATGATACATTCAAAGTTAACAGCAGCGTGTCAAGCACTACTGGGGAGAATCATTTGAGCGACAAAAAGAAAGTTCCACACTTTCAGATCTAGCCTAACGTTTGGGCAGTCATGTCTAGCTGACGACATTAAACTTAGCGCTAGCTAGGAGGCAACCCATGCCATTTGTGTATATTAAGATTTGGTGTGTTTTATTTTTGTGTGTTTAATTTTGTGGGTAAAGTCACAGACATGATGGAAGACGTTCTCGTAAATCTTTACAAGCAATTTCCTTTTCTCCCTCAAAACTCTCTGATGAAAGTCTACAAGGCTCGAATGGAACGAATGAGACTACTAATGATCAAAGGTATTCCTAATGACATTCGTTGGTTAATTGAAGCACGTGTCCGATTGACAGGTGAGTCTTCTGAATCATTTATTTCATATCTGCCTGGTTTAGGAAGAAGCACCTATGCTAAGAAAAGAAGAGCTAAAAGAATGGGCGTTTGCTATAAATGTGCACACATGACATGTAATACTCGTTGTCATTCTTTAGGAATGGTGTCTGATAACCGTGAAGATAAAATTAAATTCATTAGGGATGGACTGAGTAAGGAGTCTTTGGATGACATATCATTGACTCTTGAGATGCATCCCAGTAGATATATGTATCATACAATTCACATGTTATATACACAGTTTCGAAAAAAAGACAATATTTAAGTCTCGGGAATCTGACTTCAAAAGACCCTGTTTGCCAATTTATAAGAAAATTGGATGGGAAGCTTGTCCATGACGCATAGATGTCAATCAAGTCATTACTTATTGAAAATATTATTATCTCTTTGTCTTTATCTAATAATTGTGATTTGTTTTATTATTTTCTTTTATTTTCTCCGACAGGATCGAGATTTTTTCACTTTCATGATATATTTTACTGTTTAGTTAATAATTGTTATTTGGTAGGTACTAGTGCTATTATTACTCACCCTTTTTCAGGTTCTATAAATTCAACTCGTTATTGCACTCTTGAAGCCATCCAGATTTGAGAAAGAAATACACAATAAAAAAAATAAAAAAATAAATGAAAGTAAATTCAAGAAGACGAGTTGTAAACATCTGTGTGTTTTGCGGTACTAGTGTTGGGATATAAACTAGAGTACGTTGAGGCAACACAAGAATTGGATAGAGTCATAGCCGAAAGGAATATGCACCTAATATATGGCGGTGGCAATCTTGGACTAATGAGGTACGTTTCAAGGCCTGTGTAGAAATGAGTTAGTCAAGTTCTGGGAATCATCCCAAAACCTTTGCAGATGCGAATCTTATAAGACCATCAAATGGAGAGGAACTTATCGTGCCAGGTATGTCTGAACGACTGGTTGAAATGATTAATCGTGCTAATGCTTTTATTGTTTTTCCATGTGGCTTGGGCACGATGGAGGAAATTTTTACAGTGCTATCTTGGGCGAACTTGAACATACACCAGAAACCAATTGGACTATTTAACATTGATGGATTTTATGATTTTCTTTGTGTGTTTCTTGATGATGTCTGGAGAAATGGATTCGTGTCAAAACCTGTAAGAGATATCATCTTCACAACAAGAACTGCCAATGATTTAATTGACCAATTTTTAGCCTTTGAACCACAAATTGACCCTATCCTTTCCAAGATAAACTGGTCCGATAATGATCGTGGTAAGAATCGTCGGATAAATTTGGATCTTAATCTTTAATTTTCTTTTTAGACGTAGAATACCAGCTAACCAGGTACGATACTCTAAACTCTTCTTCTACTTTTTTAGACATTGGGGACAATGTCTCAATTAAGTTTGGGGGAGGGGAATAGGTGATTAGTTTTTTTTTTTCGTTATGTTGTTTTTGCTTGGTTTTTAGTCAAAAATTTAAAAACAATTAAAAAAAATTAAAAAAAAATTAAAAAAATAAAAAATAAAAAATATTTTGTGTTTTTAATTTGACTAATCATGTGAAATTGGTGTGAGATAGCTGGGTAAAGAATTTCCACTCCTGAGACATATCTCAACCTATTTCGTAACAAGTTAATTTTTATTTATTTCCTTTTAAATTATTTAATTTATGAATTCTCCATAGTACTCACTAAATTGGATCTTCATATGCTCAGTTGACAGATATTATTGACACACTCGAAAAATGGTCTTTTACTCCCAAGAATAAGAGTGTCAAAGTAATAAAATAACCCGGTGAGTCTGGGGTCGATCCACAAAGAAGAGATTTAACAAAATAGAATAATGAACTGTGCGGAAAAGAAAAGTTTGATTTGTGAAGTAGTTGGAGACTTTTAGTTTGAATTACAATAATAAAATGAAATGATGAAGTTAGAGGATCCACTTTTAGTCTTTTAAATATTTAGAAACCTCGCTTTATTATAATCTATAAATTGCCATTGTTACCCACTTAATTTATTACAGGAATTAAATATGCCAATAAAAAGAACCGCCATAAAGGTGGTGATACCGTTTGTCTATAACAAGTCCTACCAAGGTACTTAATTATGCCAAAATCTTATAAAACCAGCCATAAAGGCGGTAGAAAGATAAAACCAGCCATAAAGGCGGTAGACAGATTGTCAATATTAATCTAGAATTAAATCAAGTTTTAATAATTAGATTTCAATTTATTTATTATAATAGAAGCGGGTTTAATCTATGTTTTCATTATAAAAGTTTCACCCTTACCCCAGCATAAAAGAAATTAGCTACTCATTTTGTAATAAAACATACTTGTACTTTTATTATTGAAAGAAAAAGACATTACAAAAAAGTTTTAAGTAAATAAATAAACAAGACACTCTCTCTCCAAGATTTACAGAGGAATCAGGAAAGAAAGTATGAAAATTTATGATGTCGGACGCTCCTATTTATAGGCAATTTTGGTCACGCGTCGCGATGTCCATTTTCTTCTTACGTCGCGACTCACGTGCATGTTGGGACACATGTCAGAGAATGGTGAATCCACGTTGGGGACACGTGGTGGTGAGTTGGCGGTGTCTTTGTTTCATTAGGCGCGTCGCGACACGATGAGTGATATGATGGGGACACGTGTTGAAGGAAGGTGCGTCGCGACGCGCCGTAAATTCTGTGTCGCGATGCAGGTGTTGATTTCTGATTTTTGCCCTTTTTCAGTCTGGTTTATCCGATCGAGCTTCTGAGCAGTATTTTACCTGACAAATAAGATAAAATAACACAGTAAAAACACTCAAAGCATGACATAAAATAATATTTCACAAATGTGCTAATTTAGAGAGATTAGTGAAACTATAAGTGTAAAATGATTAACTTATCGTATAATAAATATGCACTTTTTAGTGTTCATCACACCCCCCAACCAACTTATTACTAGTCCCTAGTAATTCAAACGGAATTTAAAAAGAGAAATTCTTATCTAAGTCAACAATTGTTTTCTTTCTCTCTAAATGATCAAATAAATGACTTCTCCTGTACTTTTACCATTCTTCCATATACTCATAAAACAAGGTATTAATCAATATATTACGCCCAAAATATCACAAGTATTTTTTGAAAAGAGAGTAATATTTTTGTCCTAAAATTATATTATAGTTTACACATTTTGGCAGTGAAAGTTTATTTATAAACATATCTTCAATCCATGTATCGAACTTTGGGCTAGTGACTCCCAAACCAGTTGGTTTTATGGCACTAGGTGTTAAGACACTCCTACAGACTTAATTGCTCGGATCTCAGCTAGAAAGTGTCCAAAACACATCTTCAATCCATGTATCAAACTTTGGGCCAGTGACTCTCAAACCAGTTGGTTTTATGGCACTAGGTGTTAAGACACCCCTACGGACTTAATTGCTCAGATCTCAGATAAAAAGTGTCTGATTCCCTTAAGCTTTCTTTTTAACCCCTGTAATGAGCTTTGGGCCAGTAATTCCCAAACCAGTTAGCCTTAGGGCACTAAGTGTTAAGACACTCCTACAGACTTAATTGCTCGAGTTAAAAAGGCTACGAAAACGAACTTAATTCAACTTATTTTTCTTTTTTTTTTTTTACTTTTTTTTGACATTATAAAAATTTCAATGCCTATAGGTAATACCTCCAACAAAATAGAGAACTGAATATTATAGAATTTTCACTTACCACCCATGATCATATGTTTACCATATTGTTGATAATATCTATCAGACGAGCATATAAAGATCAAATTTAATCAATGTTATGGAGAATTCAGAAATTTAAATGATTCAAAAAGAAAGGAACGATAAATAACTTGTTACGAATTAAATTGAGATGTGTCTCAGGAGTGAAAACGCCTTACACAGCCACCTCTGAACAATAATTCCACTTGGTTTAGAAAAAAACTTGTTGTTATTTTGTGTGTTTATATATGGATATATACACACAAAATAACAATAAAAATAAAATTTTGAAAAAAAAATCAATTAAACATGAAAATTACATGAAAACTATCTAGTAAACTATCCTCTCCCCCCAACCAAAATGAGACATTGTCCCCAATGTTTAAAGAAAGAAAAGTAGAGTTTAGAAGATATCACTTGGTTATTACGGAATTGACAGTTACAACTAAAGATTACAGATTAAGATCCGGGTTTACTTTGCGCTTTTTGCCACGATCGTTACCAGACCAGTTCAACTTGGAAAGAATATGGTCGATTCTTGGTTCATAAGCTAAGAGTTGGTCAATTAAATCATCAGTTGTTCTTGCAATTAGGAAGATATCTCTTACCGATTTTGAAATAAACCCATTTCTTTTGGCATCTTCAAGAAATATAAAAAGAAAATCGAAAAATCCATTAACATTAAACAGCCCAATAGGTTTTTGGTAAATATTAAAGTTTGCCCATAACGCAACAATGAATATTTCTTCCAACGTTCTGAGCCCACTTGGTAAAGCAATGAAAGCATCACCATGATTGATCATTTCAGTGAGTCTTTCAGACATACCTGGGACAATACATTATTCTCCATTCGATTTTCCGATGATGTGGCTTTCTGTTAAAGGTTTTGGAATGATCCCCAAAACTTGGCTTCCACATTCTTGTACAGCTTTTGAAATACACCCCACCAATCCAAGATTGCCACCGCCATATACTAAGTGCATGTTTTTGTTTGCCATAGCTCTACCAAATTCTCTTGCACCCTCAACAAATTCCGGTCTAGTTCCGGAGCTAGTTCCACAAAACACACAGATATTAGTGAATCGTCGTTTTGAAGTTGTCTCCATCTGTGCTATCTCTCTTAGCTAGACGTGTTGAAGAAAGGGCAATGGCGAGCTGAATTTATAGATCCTGAAAAGGGTGAGTGAGAAATGCACTAATATCTGTAAAATGACAATTATCAGAAAAATAGATCGTGAACAAAAAAGTTAGATACTGTCGGTAAAAAGTAAATCAAAACAGTAATTTAAAGTAAAGGAAATCAATGCAATAATATATACTAGTAGTTGTGATTGTGGCTCACATCTTCCTCTGGTTTTACGTCCAGTAACAGCTTGAACGCCCTCTATGGGTCGGGGATAGGCTTCCCATCCAATTTTCTTATAAATTGGCAAACATGGTCTTTTAAAGTCAGATTCCCGAGACTGTATGGTTGTCTTTCTTTATGAAATTGGGTGTGTAATCTGAGAATTTCACGATGAAAATATCCACTAGGATGCGTCTCAAGAGTCAATGATATATCATTAAAAGGCTCATTACTCAGTCCATCTCTAATAAATTGTATTTTATCTTCGCGATTATCAGACACCATTCCTAAAGAACAACAATGAGTGTTGCACGTATAGCGTGCACACTTATAACAAACACCCATTTGTTTAGCTCTTCGTTTTTTTGCATAGTTGCTTTTCCCTGAACCAGACATGTAAGGAATGAAGGAGTCAGGTGACTCACCTGCCAAACGAACCTTTGCTTCAATTACCCAACGAATATCACTAGGAATACCATGAATCATAAGAATTCCCATTCTTTATGTGCGGGCTTTGTAAATTTTTGTCAGAGCATTTTGGGGAAGTGCAGGAAAATATTTATGGAGGGTTGTGAGAGTTTCTTCCATGCTTGGGTTGTATGGTACCAGTATTTTTAGGAAACTGAAATAACCGACTTTGAGTCACGAAGTACTGTTATCCGCTGCTTTATCGGGGTGTGAGATAAAATAAAAGAATAAGAATGCTGTAAAACTAAGAAAAATGGAAATTACAGAAATATTAAACAAAACATGAAAGAAACTAAATCAATCAAGGTATACTGGGTCTGACAGGAAAAAAGTTTCTTGAAATTTTGAGTACTCCAAAAAGGGTTTCAGACGCTGTCCATTTATTTTAAATACGTCACCATCCCTAGGATTCTCAATGTCAATAGTCATGTATGGGTAAACGTGTTTCACAATAAATGGGCCACTTCATTTGGATTTTAACTTTCCAGGAAATAAATGAAGACGAGAATTATAAAGCAAAACCTTTTGACCAACTTCAAATATTTTTCGTGAAATTCGACTATCATGAAAGACTTTAGTTTTAGCTTTAAGAATTTTCATATTCTCATATGAATCATTCTTTAACTCTTCAAGTTCATTTAGTTGTAATTTACGTTCATGACCAGCATTTTCAAGGTTTGAATTAAATGCTTTATGCTCAAGTTCTACAGGCAAATGACAAGGTTTTCCATAAACTAGACTATAGGGAGACATACCCAAAGATGTTTTGAAAGCTGTTCGATATGCCCAGAGTGCATCAGTTAGTCGAAAAGACCAATATTTGCGATTTGGATTAACCGTCTTTTTTAAAATTTCTTTAATTTCCCTATTTGCTATTTCTACTTGTTTGTTTGTTTGGGGGTGATAAGAGGTGGAAACTTTGTGTGTGACTCCATACTTTTTCATTATGGACTCAAAGGGTCTGTTACAAAAGTGTTTACCTCCATCACTTATGAAGGCCCGAGGAATTCCAAATCAACTCAATATATTTTCTGTTAAAAATTTGATCACAGTGGTGTGATCATTGTTCCGACAAGGAATTACGTCGACCCATTTTGAAACATAATCGACTGCAACTAAAATATATAAAAATCCAAAAGATGGTGGAAATGGGCCCATGAAATCTATCCCTCAACAATCAAAGATTTCGATGACAATGATGGGATTTAAAGGCATCATTTTTCTTTTTGAAATAGAACCCAACATTTGACAATTTTCGTAAGTTTTGCAGAAAGTGTATGTATCTTTAAAAAATGGTGGGCCAATAAAATCCACACTATAAGATTTTTAAAGCGATTTTCTTGGATGCGAAATGACCTCCACATACTTCTGAATGACAGAACTGAATAACACCATTATCTCACTGTCAGGTATGCATCTTCTGAAATTCTGATCGGGGCAGTATTTAAACAGATAAGGATCATCCCAGTAGAATCCTTTGACTTTGGTCAAAAATTTCCTCTTATCTTGTTGGCTCCAGTCTGGGGGTATCTTTCCTGTTGCAAGAAAATTGACAATATTAGCATACCAAGGCATTAAGTTTACCGAAAATAAAAATTCATCGGGAAAATAATCATTGATGGGAGTGGTATCGATTAGTGACTCCATTGTGAGTCTCGATAAGTGATCTCCAACCACGTTCTCTGCCACTTTTTTATCTTTAATTGTGAGATTAAATTCTTGAAGCAACAAAATCCACCGTATTAATTTTGGCTTGGAATCCTGTTTAGACATCAAATATCTAACAGCAGCATGATCAGAGTAAACAACATTTGAAGAACCAATTAAATATGATCGAAATTTATCCAATGCAAATATTACAGCAAGTAGTTCTTTTTCTGTGGTAGTGTAATTCATTTGTGCACTGTTTAAAGTTTTACTTGCGTAATATATTACATGCGGCTTACCTTCATTTCTCTGCCCTAGAATTGCACCAACTGCATAATCACTAGCATCACACATTAGCTCAAAGGGCAAGGACCAATCAGGGGATTGCATAATAGGAGCAGAAGTCAAAAGACTGATAATTTTTTGGAATGATTTTTGACATTCTTCTGTCCATTCAAATATTGTATCTTCTAATAGGAGGTTACATAAGGGTCTGGATATAATACTAAAGTCTTTAATGAACCTCCTATAAAATCCTGCATGTCCTAAAAAAGAACGAATGTCCCTGACTGTTTTTGGTGATGGTGATTTAAAATGACCTCTATTTTTGCCTTGTCAACTTCAATACATTTAGACGACACGTGTCCTAAAATAATTCCGGAATTAGTCATGAAATGACATTTTTCCCAATTTAACACAAGTCTTTTTTCTTCATATCTTTTCAAAACATTTTCCAGATTAGTCAAGCAATTATCAAATGAACTTCCAAAGACAGTTATATCATCCATAAAGACCTCTAAACAGTGTTCAACCATGTCACTAAATATGCTTAACATGCATCATTGGAATGTTGTAGGTGCATTACAAAGTCCAAAAGACATTTTCTTAAATGCAAATGTTCCAAATGGGCATATGAATGTGGTATTTTCCTGGTCTTCTAAAGCAATGAAAATCTAATAATAACCTGAGTAACCATCAAGAAAACAATAGTATGTGTGTCCAGCTACTTTTTCTAAAATTTGGTCAAGAAATGGCAAAGGGAAATGATCTTTTCTAGTTGCGTCATTTAATTTTCTATAATCAATGCACATACGCTAACTAGATGAAATACGAGTTGGGATTAATTCCCCTTTATCATTTTTTACAACAATAATTCAAGACTTTTTGGGTACAACCTGTATAGGACTTACCCACTTACTATCTGAAATAAGATAGATAATGCTTGCATCAAGAAGTTTAAAGACCTCTGTTCTTACTACGTCTTTCATGTGGGGGTTTAATCTTCTTTGGGGTTGACGATATGTCCTAGAATTATCTTCTAGATGTATTCGGTGTGCGTGGATTAATGGATTAATACCTTTTATGTCTTTTAATGTCCATCCAATTGCCAGTTTATGTTCTTTCAACACCTTTAAGAGTTTACCTTCTTGATCGCTTGTGAGAGAAGAAGAAATTACCACATGGTAAGTTTGATTATCTTCTAGAAATGCATATTTCACTCATTCTGGCAAAGTTTTTAACTCCAAATTGGGTTATTCTTCATGTTTTCCTTCTTCCAGTGTTCTCAGTTCCTCCAAGTTTTTAATCTTTCCCTCGTCTTCCAATACCTGTGTAGAGTCAAGTAGATAATCATTAGTAATATCCGAATTTATTTGCGCACTTGACTCACCAAAATTAGCAGTAAAAAATTCCATAGGATCAGATAAACTCCCCTTAATATGCTCATCCACAATAGGTTCAATTGATTTTACCCTTTCGTTTTCATTATCTTCACCATATGGCTGTTTGCACATGTTAAAAATATTTAGCTCTAATGTCATGTTGCCAAAAGAAAGATTCATGATTCCATTCCTGCAATTAATGAAAGCGTTAGCTGTCGCTAAAAATGGGCGACCAAGTATTACATGGATTGGCTTATAACTGTCTGCTACAGATTGTGTTTCTAAAACAATAAAATCCACAGGATATACGAATTTATCAATTTGCAATAACACATCTTCCACAATTCCTTTTGGTACCTTAACTGATCTATCGACAAGTAAAAGAGTGGTCGAGGTTGGTTTCATTTCACCGATATTTAGTTGTTGGTAAACCAAAAATGGAAGTAAATTTACACTAGCTCCAAGATCAAGTAAAGCATGTTCAATGTTTTGATTTCCAATAATACAAGAAATAGTTGGAAAACCAGGGTCTTTGTATTTTAATGCATTATTGGTTGAGAGAATGGAACTTACATATTTAGCAAGAAAAGCTTTCTTTCTTACCTGATAGTTTCTTTTGACGGTGCATATATATTTTAGAAATTTGGCATAAGATGGTATATGTTGGATGGCATCTAACAAAGGGATATTGACTTTTACCTGTTTGAATATTTCATAAATTTCTGGGGAATGGTTCAATTTCTTTATTTTTAATGCCTGAGGAAATGAAGGTGCATGAGAAAAACTATTATTATCGACGATGGGTAATGGCTCATCAACCCCTTCCTTACCCTCTGATTCTGATTTATTCTCAGTTTCACGAGGTTCATGAATAGGTCTATAGATGTTCTTACCACTGCGAAGAGTAATAACAGATTTGACTTGGTCTAAGTGTTGATTTCCAGAAATACCCTCATGAGGATTTTGATGACTTTTGGGATTTGACTGAGGTTGTGCAGAAAACTTACCTTTCTTTCTCTTTAATGGCCAAAGCAGATGTGATTTTATCAAAAGTTTCTTTCAAATCATTCATCAATTGTGCATTTTGGTTATTGACGGTTTCTTGTTTTTCCATGAATGCACTCAAGTTATCTTCAATAGTTTTCCTAGGTGGTGGGACATATGGTGCATAATTCTGGGAATTTCAGAAATTCTGGTATACCTGGGGAGGTTGTTGGGAAGGGGCCGCGAGTGCGCATCGGAAAATTAAATAAATCAAATTATGATGCCGCTATCCCTTTGCCCAAGACCCATTTGTTTTGATTATTCTACAAGCTTAGGCATGTTACTATATATTCTAAGCATAAAAACTCATAAAACATGCAAAGAACATAAACCTAAACATGCTAACTATCATAAGAACTCAAATTAAAATAAAGAAAGAAAAGGACTTACTTGAACCGAATACTCATCCAGTCCTCCCTCCAATCTATAAGTTTTTCTCGAACTCAGAAAGCTCTTCCACATTCCAAAGATCCACCCAAGTGTGTGGCCTCCAAAGGTGCACACACCAAAGCCAAAACTCAACTGCAAGACTACGCCTTGAGTGCACGAGTATTTTGCCCTTGGTGCTAGCCTAGTCAAAGATATGATGTTGATAGTGTCATGAATCGTGCTAACCCAAGAATCTCACATGATTCTTTCATTGCGGCCACAGTCTCAAGCACTAATCACACATATCAACCCACGAACTAGAATACTACTCTTATAAGAAAATATTATCCGAGAGAGTGGCGATTCTCTGTTGTATCTTTACAAACTTCATGTGTTTCAACAAATGACCCGATCATACCCTTATGACTGGATCTTTTGAACCGGTGAAGGAGAATGTCAAATTTATTTGATCCATACATAAGATTGTAAAGACCTCAAGTCTAAGGACTAGTCATACAATCGATACATGAAAGTTCTCACAGACACATGGGATAAACACTCCATGTAAAAACTTTCGGCGGTCAGTTCGATGGAGACGAGCAACTCATGCATCCATGTGATACACCAAGCGGACGGATCTCCGCTTGTAGCCTATGAGATCGGCTACCCCACTTAAGGGCAGATCATATCATCATGTTAGTCTCTTCGTTTTGTGAACGCCCAGATTATTCACAAAACTATGACTAAGAACGTTTAAGAGTAATGATTCTCATAAGGCGTGGAAGCCATCATCTTATTACTCCAAGGGCTTTATTACAGTGTTTGATGATTCATATAATTTATGTAAGACACGTATAATGAAAATATTACAAATACATGTACATATAGCCCATCCACAAGTTGGGTATAGGGCATATCCCTAACAATCTCCCACTTGCACTATAGCTAACTAGTATGAATCTGGACACCATACTCCCGGGTGTGTCTGTCATGCTTTTGTTGAGTCAGCCCTTTAGTCAGAGAATCTGCAAGATTATCTTCTGTAGGTATTTTCTCTATAATAACTTCTTTTCTCTCAATAATCTCCCTGATGAGATGAAATCGTCTGAGTACATGCTTGGATTTCTAGTGGGACCTTGGTTTATTTGATTGAGTAATGGCGTCCGTGTTGCCATAGTGCATCGTGACGTCATTCTTTATCGCGGGAAGTACTTCCAGCTCCGTGATTAACTTTTTTATCTAGACTGCTTCTTTAGCTGCCTCAGATGCTGCAATATACTTGGTTTCAGTGATGGAGTCTGCTGTAGTTGACTGCTTTGAGCTTTTCTAACTGACAGCACCGCCATTCAAAGTAAACATATATCTTTTTTATGATCTGCTGTCATCCCTATCGGTCTGAAAGCTTGTATCACAGTAACCAATGACTTTCATCTCAGAACAATCTCCATATGTCAAAAACACATCCTTAGTTCTTCTCAGATACTTGAGGATTGTTTTGACAGCTGCCTAGTGTTGCTCACCAGAATTTTCCTGATACATGTTCGTCATGCTAAGAGCATAAGAGACATCAGGTCTTGTACATAGCATGGCGTACATGATCGATCCTATTGCTGAAGCATAAGGGATCCTACTCATACGTTCTCTATCTGAAGGAGTATGTGGACATTGCTCCTTAGATAATTTGATTCCATGACAAGTAGGTAAATTACCTCTTTTGGAATCTTCCATTTTGAATCTTTTCAAAACTTTATCTATGTACGTAGATTGAGAAAGTCCTAACAACCTCTTAGATCTATTACGGTAGATCTTAATATCGAGGATGTAGGCTGCTTCTCCCAAATCTTTCATGGAGAAATTCTGAGATAATCATTGCTTGGTGGCTTGCATCATGGAATATCATTCCCGATAATTAATATGTCATCGACATATAATACAAGAAATACAACAACACTCCCACTACTTTTCCTATAAACACAAGGCTCGTCTAAATTTTTGATGAAGTCAAATTCTTGGATTGTCTCATCAAATCGTATATTCCAACTTTTGGAGGCTTGACTTTATTATGATCATCCTTGGATGCAAACCCCTCAGGTTGTGTCATATAGAATTCCTCTACGAGGTTCCCATTAAGGAAATCTGTTTTGACATTCATCTGCGAAATCTCATTATCAAAGTGTGCAACTAGTGCCAGTAAAATTCGAATGGACTTTATCATTGCAACAGGCGAGAAGGTTTCGTCATAGTCAATTCCTTGGATTTTTCTATAACCTTTCACCACAAACCTAGCCTTATAGGTTTGGATGTTGCCTTCTGCATCAGTTTTATGATTGTAAATCCACTTGCAGCCTATGGGTTTTATCCCTTCAGGTGCATCCACCAAGTCTCAGACTTGATTCTGATACATAGAGTCTATTTCGGATTTCATGGCCTCAAGCCACTTAAATAAATCAATGTCATGCATTGCTTCGTCATAACTGGTGGGATCGTCATTATCAATGACCTGATCATGTTCCTCATCAATATGGAAACCATATCTTTCAGGCTCATACCTTTCCCTACCAGACCTTCTAAGTTCATAACATTGTGGTTGTTCCATCGTTGCCCTTTTAAGGGGCATGGGGCTTAGTTCTATGTTAGTTTGTTCTTCTCGTACCTTATCAATGTCAAGTATACTCTCACTATATTTCTTGAGAAGGAATTCATTCTCTAGAAATTTAGCATTTCGTGAGACAAATGTTCTTTGTTCATCTGGGACGTAGAACACATATGCTCTTGGGTTCAAGGCATATCCTACAAACTTATATTTAATTGCCCTATCATCCAATTTTTTAGTTTGTGTGAGCTTAACATATGCGTCACATCCCCAAACTCTTAGATAACTAAGACTATTACGTTTCCCAGTCCATAACTCACATGGTGTTTGACTAACAGTCTTGGAAGGAACTTGGTTTAGTAGTAGTGTTGCAGTTTCTAAAGTAAGACCCCAAAATGAAAGAGGTAGATCTGTGCCTGGCCACATTGATTGGACCATATCTAATAATGTCTGATTTCTCCTTTTGGAGACCCCATTATGCTGTGGAGTTCCCAGAGGAGTCCACTGGGAAACAATGTCATTTTCTCTCAAAGAATCTTAAAATTCATCGCTTAAGTATTCACCACCTCGGTCAGACCTTAGTGACTTAATACTTTTATTAAGCTGGTTTTCTACTTCAGCTTTGAAGACTTTGAATTTCTCAAAGGCTTCAGATTTGTATCGCATAAGGTACACATACCCATATCGCGAGTGATCATCGATAAAGGTAATGCAGTAGAAGAATCCACCTCTAGTGGTGACTGACATTGATCCGCATACATCAGAGTGTATGAGTTCTAATGTCTCTGATGCACGTTGTCATTTACCTTTGAAGGGTAATTTGGTTATTTTACCAAGTAAACAAGACTTACAAGTTCCATAAGGTTCATATTTGAAGGGTCTGAAATACCCATCCTTATCTAGCTTAGTTAATCTTGTTTCATTGATATGACCTAAGCGACTGTGCCATAGAAGTGATTCATTGAGATTATTCTAGTTAACATTGTATATATTAGAGGTTGAACATTCTTTGTTAGTTTGTAAGACATAGATACCATTATTCAAAATACCATCTCCATATTTTATTTCATTGAAATAAATAGAACATTCATTACAACTTATTAGGCATGAAAAGCCTTTATTACATAAAGAACAAATTGAAATGATGTTTTTTACTAGAGAATGTACATAAACACAATCTTCAAAGTCTAAAACTAAACCATTTGGCAAAACTAATGAAAGTCCCCACGCACAATGCAGCCAGTTTTGCTTCATTACCCATGCGTAAGTCAACCTCCCCATGATGGGGTCTCCTACTATTTCTCAGGCCCTGCATATTGTTACAAAAGTAAGTCCCACAACCGGTGTCAAGCACCCAAGTAGAAGGTTCAGAGTTTTGAGAATATAGTTCAATCATATACAACATACCTGAAGCATTGGGATTCTTGGCCTCTTGGGCTTCCCTAGCTTCATTGGCTTTCAAGGATCTGCAGTCTTTCTTCCAATGACCATTCTTTCCACAAAAGAAACATTTCCACTTTCTCTTTTTCTTCTCCACCTTACCATTGGGCTTTAGGTGATCTGGAGCCTTGGCCTTGCCCTTATTTTTATTTGGGCCTCGTGGCTTCAGGTTCATACCCGTAAGCATGACGGAGGTTTTAAGCTCTGGTTTCAAGTCCTTCTCTACTTTCTTTATCAGATTGTGCAATTCTGCTAAAGTAGCTTCTTTATCAAACATATGAAACTGCATAATAAAGTTAGAGAAGTTTTTTGGTAAGGACTAAAGAATTAGATCGTGACCTATCTCATGATCCATGATGAACCCGAGGTTGGCCAATTTTTCAATGTGGCCAATCATCTGAAACACATGTCCACTAACAGATCATTCCTTATACCTTGTTTGGAATAAGGCACATGACACTTGGAATCTCACGGTATGAACGGAAGTTTCATACAACTCCTTCAAGTGAAAGATGATGGTTTGAGCATTCATATCTTCGTGAGCTTTCTGAAGTTCATCCGACATAGAGCCAAACATTATGCAATGGGATTCTTGGCCTCTTGGGCTTCCCTAGCTTCATTGGCTTTCAAGGATCTGCAGTCTTTCTTCCAATGACCATTCTTTCCACAAAAGAAACATTTCCACTTTCTCTTTTTCTTCTCCACCTTACCATTGGGCTTTAGGTGATCTGGAGCCTTGGCCTTGCCCTTATTTTTCTTTGGGCCTCGTGGCTTCAGGTTCGTACCGTAAGCATGACGGAGGTTTTAAGCTCTGGTTTCAAGTCCTTCTCTACTTGCTTTATCAGATTGTGCAATTCTGCTAAAGTAGCTTCTTTATCAGACAGATGAAACTGCATAATAAAGTTAGAGAAGTCTTTTGGTAAGGACTAAAGAATTAGATCGTGACCTATCTCATGATCCATGATGAACCCGAGGTTGGCCAATTTTTCAATGTGGCCAATCATCTGAAGCACATGTCCACTAACAGATCATTCCTTATACCTTGTTTGGAATAAGGCACATGACACTTGGAATCTCACGGTATGAACAGAAGTTTCATACAAAAGATGATGGTTTGAGCATCCATATCTTCGTGAGCTTTCTGAAGTTCGTCCGACATAGAGCCAAACATTATGCAAACTGCTTGCTCATCATCATCGACGTGTTTCTTCCAAGCATCAAATGTATTTTGGTCAGCATCTTCTGCGGGTTCAGGGGGAAATGGTCTTTCAAGAACATAGAAAATCTTTTCTTATCGTAAGATAATTTTAAGGTTTCTAAACTAGTAATTGTAGTTGTCCCCTTTGAGCTTATGCTCATCAAGGATGAAACGAAATGATACTCTGTTTGCCATTTGAATGTTTGTTAAATATTTTAACCCACCTGTCAAAAGAGAATGTTAAAATTAGGAATATGTTTTCATTAATGTTTCATAATAACATGGGATTTTAATATTATGAAGTTGCTCCCACTCAATTGTTTTAAAATTTTAAGCAAATCGCATCAACCCCAATATGATGGATTTCTTATGGGAATGATCCCATTATCATCATTTCATAACTCCGACTAAGGCCGGTCGTTATAAAATACGATAATTAGGTAGATTCCCGACCAATTTATGATATAAATCACAATTTCTTGATCATTGGGTTGGGCAATCAAACATGTCATAGCTTATGCTAGTCCTCGTGGACACCCAATCTTTGCCACTAAGTTATAAGACCATGCCTAAGGGTCACTGCGTCTTATGACTCAGAAAAATCAAACCATTATCAATAGTATGATTTAGGGACAAATTGGTATTGGTCAGTCTGGTAAAGCCTAGTCCTGCCAATACGGTTTAAGCCATTTGGGTCTATACTTTACCATGGGAGGCAAATTTTAGACTTAAATTATTATTGAGGATTTTAACATGTTTAAGTGAATAAATGTCAAATGGATTCCTCCATTGAAAATTCCCTAGAGGGAGGGTGGAGCGAACTCTCTTAAATACCCTTACCTCTTAGGCTATTATTGCCTTGGTGACAGGAATAAACAATAGATCCTCCAAATTAGTCCAACACTTTAAATATGCTTTAAGGTAAGCTTTGAGTAAATGATTATCTAGATGTCTTCACAGTTTTCCTTTTGGCTATAAAAATGTAGTGAGTGAAGGAAGACACCAAATCATTATCTAACTCTAGTAATACCTTTGGTTAAATTAACTTTAGTTTGGAAAGTTTTATTAACGCCTTGGTTTTTACAGATGTTTGAAATTTAAATGTAATTTCACAATTCAAATCTTAGCCAAATCATGCAAAACTTATGCCTAAAATTAAGTTCAGGGTGTTATCTTTCTAACGAGCTTTTACACACCCAATTTCGAGTTCAAATGAGAGAGAACTAATCAAAACAAAAATGGCGCGCTGATACCATTGTTGGGAAGCGGCCGCGAGTGCACAACAGAAAATTAAATAAATCAAATTATGATGCCGCTATCCATTTGCCCAAGACCCATTTGTTTTGATTATTCTACAAGCCTAGGCATGTTACTATATATTCTAAGCATAAAAAATCATAAAACATGCAAAGAACATAAACCTAAACATGCTAACTATCATTAGAACTATAATTAAAATAAAGAAAGAAAATGACTTACTTGAACCGAAGACTCCTTCAGTACTCCCTCCAATCTACAAGCGTTTCTCGAAATCAGCAAGCTCTTCCACATTCCAAAGAGCCACCCAAGTGTGTGGCCTCCAAAGGTGCACACACCAAAGCCAAAACTCAACGGCAAGACTACGCCTTGAGTGCAAGGGTATTTTGCCCTTGGTGCTAGCCTAGGCAAATACCTCAAAACTTTTAACTCGAGCTTCCTCTAGTCAATTAGACTTAAGGATCCTCAAAATCAGTGGCTTACTCTTAAACTTTAGAGTTGCTCACTTATATAAACCCAAGATATGAAAGGTTTGGTGCAAAAATTTGTGAAGAATTCTTTGGGTTTATATAGGTGCTCCAAAGACAACAAAATTAATTAAGAATCTGATGTGGGATAAATGCTAATTTAATCTTAGCCATTGGATCTTAATTTAGTGGTTTAATGAGATTATAAAACCCTAATAAGAGTTTGGGCCGAATTGGAATTCAAAACAAATAACAAATAAAAAAAATTACTATTCAAGTTTTTTTAAATTTATTTATTTATTCCAATTCTCAAAGTGCCCCTATCGTCATTCACCAATCCCTAAGCCACTATGGAACCTCATAAATGATATGTTCAATAATAAAACACATTGAACCATTTATGAACAATTCCTACAGCAATCATATATGCTGTTAAATTTGTACTGCACTGTTAACCATTGATTTCGACTTTGTTGTGTGCGACCTTTTGGGTTCCCCTCAAGTTGGACATGAAATGAATCGTGATAATTTAATCGAACATGAATTATCCTCCGATCAGATGTGTGTTCGATTTCAATGACCAAGGTTGACATCTAGCAACATGCCAAGGCCCCCAAATGAGAAGGAAAGATATATATACCCATTCTGTATGCTATTTACATATGATACGGTCCTTGGCCTCACTGTATCCCCACCGTTTGACCTAGGGTATGGAAAGTGTCTACCCATATAGTCAAAGGTATGATGTTGATTGTGTCATGAATCGTGCTAACCCAAGAATCTCACATGATTCTTCCACTGCGGCCACAGTCTCAAGCACTGATAACACATATCAACCCGCGAACTAGAACACTACTCTTATAAGAAAATATTATCCGAGAGAGTGGTGATTCTCTGTTGTATCTTTACAAACTTCATGTGTTTCAACAAATGACCCAATCATACCCTTATGACCGAATCTTTTGAACCGGGGAAGGAGAATGTCAAAGTTATTTGATCCACACATAAGATTGTAAAGACCTCAAGTCTAAGGACTAGTCATACAATCGATACATGAAAGTTCTCACAGACACATGGGATAAACACTCCATGTGAAAACTTTCGGCGGTCAGTTCGATGGGCACGAGCAACTCATGCATCCATGTGATACACCAAGCGGACGGATCTCCGCTAGTAGCCTATGAGATCGGCTACCCCACTTAAGGGCGAATCATATCATCATGCTAGTCTCTCACCTTTGTGAACGCCCAGATTATTTACAAAACTATGACTAGGAACTTTTAAGAGTGATGATTCTCATAAGGCATGGAAGTCATCATCTTATTACTCCAAGGGCTTTATTACAATGTTTGATGATTCATATAATTTATGTAAGACACATAAAATAAAGATTGTCATTTTATTAATTAATGAAAATATTACAAATACATGTACATATAGCCCATCCACAAGTTGGGTATAGGGCATATCCCTAACAGAGGTTGGTGTGAAGGTTGTGCTTGGTTATCATTCCTCCAATTGAAGTTTGGATGGTTTCTCCAACCATAATTATAGGTCTGTGAGTATGGGTTTGGATTTGGTCTATTGAATGTGTTTATTGAACTGACTTGGTCATGGAGACATTCTTTCAAGGCTGGTAAGGACGGGCAAACTTATGTGACATGTTCATTTGAACTAAAAATTTGACATATGCCTTCTTGGACTGATTTGACATGATCATTCTTTCTTGTTTCTAAAGCCTCAATTTTTTTAGACAGAAATGCATACTTGGCAGCAAGGTCATGGTCTTCCCTAAGGTTAAACATACCTCTACCAGATGACTGTGGTTAAACCGATGACTCACATGTACTAATTGTGTCCCATTGTTGTGTATTCTCTACTATGTACTCTAGGTAATCTAGTGCATCTTCAGGATCTTTATCCCTGAACTCACCATTACACATCATCTCTACTACTTGTCTACCTTGGGGTGTCAAACCCTCATTGAATTGGGCAACTAACCTCCATGTTTCAAACCCGTGATGTGGACAAATATTTAACATCTCTTTATACCTCTCCCAACATTGGTAAAGTGTTTCCCCCGACTCTTGTGTGAATGTTGTAATTCTTCTCTTAAGGGAATTTGTTATGTGAGAGGGAAATGACTTTTTAAGAAACTGCTCTTGTAAATCATCTCATATTCTAATAGATCCTGACCTAAGGTTTTGTAGCCAAATTTTAGCTTTATCTTTTAGAGAAAAGGGAAAAAACTTTAACCGAATTATATTCATGCTACAATTTTGGTCTGTGTAAGTGTTACATAATTGTTCGAACTCTCTTAGGTGCTGATAAGGGTTTTCTGATTCTAGACCGTGGAATGTGGGTAAAGGATTGATGACACTTGACTTATAATTGAAACGTGCTGCTTCTGGTGGAAAAACAATGGAAGATGGTGATCCTGACCTAGTGGGATTCATGAATTGTCTGAGTGTTATATGGTGATTAGGATCTCCATGCTGAGACTCGTTTTATTCCTGATTAACTGAGTTTTCAACTTGGGCAGGTGGATTTTCAATTTTGTTTTCAGCCATTTTGACAAACAATGAAGGTAATGAAGATTCTCTTTTTAATCTGCCGCTAGAGGTTCGAGACCAGTGTTTCATGCAACTTAAAGACAATCTATATGCAAAAATATGAAATTTCAAGTACAAACCTTAAAAACTAACAAAACAAAATAACAAAATGAAAAGAAGAAATAAAGGAAATACAGATGCAGTGATTTAGATCTAAAAACGTCCTCTAACCCTTGTTAATTCCGATCTCAATTGAATTTCTCGTTCATTTTTCTCAATGTCTTGAATTATGTTGTCGTGAAGCTTTATGAGAGTATCTCTATATGGGGATGGTTTAAAAAAATCTTTAATGAACAATAAACACTTTTTAAGTTGATTTTTCTGTTTCCTGTAACCAAGAAAAATTAGAAATAAGGTCTGTCTATATGTGGGATTTCTGGGTTCAAGGTTCATTAAGGATTAATCAAAACAGTTTGGATCCACACAAATAAAAGAAAAGAAGAGGAAGATAAGATGCAGAAATTAAATAAAAATAAAATACGAAAAAATAAAGAAAAGAAAAGTAGAGAAAGAAGAAATTAGTAATTATTCTATCTACTAAATAATACTTCCCCGGCAACGGCGCCAAAAACTTGACACGCTCGAAAAGTGGTCTTTTACTCCCAAGTATAAGAGTGTCGAAGTAATAAAATAAACCAGTGAGTCCGGGGTCGATCCACAGAGAAGAGATTTAGCAAAATAGAATAATGAACTGTGCGGAAAATAAAAGTTTGATTTGTGAAGTAATTGGAGACTTTTAGGTTGAATTACAATAATAGAATGAAATGCTGGAGTTAGGGGATCCACTTTTAGTCTTTTAAATATTTAGAAACCTCGATTTATTATAATCTACAAATTTCCATTGTTACCCACTTAATTTATTACAGGAATTAACTATGCCAATAAAAAGAACCAGTCATAAAGGAGGTGATACCGTTTGTCTATAACAAGTCCTACCAAGGTACTTAATTATGCCAAAACCGTATAAAACCAGCCATAAAGGTGGTAGAAAGATGAAACCAGCCATAAAGGCGGTGAGAAGATAAAACCAGCCATAAAGGCGGTGAAAAGATAAAACCAGCCATAAAGGCGGTAGATAGATAAAACCAGCCATAAAAGCGGTGAAACGATAAAACCAGCCATAAAGGCGGTAGACAGATTTTCAATAATTAATCTAGAATTAAATCAAGTTTTAATCATTAGATTTCAATTTATTTATTATAATAGAAGCGAGTTTAATCTATGTTTTCATTATAAAAGTTTCACCCTTACCCCAGCATAAAAGAAATTAGCTACTCATTTTGTAATAAAACATACTTCTACTTTTATTATTGAAAGAAAAAATACATTACAAAAAAACTTTAAGTAAATAAACAAACAAGACACTCTCTCTCCAAGATTTACAGAGGAATCAGGAAAGAAAGTATGAAAATTTATGATGTCGGACGTTCCTATTTAGAGGCAATTTTGGTCACGCATCGCGACGCCCATTTTCTACTTGCGTCGCGACGTGCATGCATATTGGGACACGTGTCAGAGAATTGTGAATATACGTTGGGGACACGTGGTGGTGAGTCGACGGTGTCTTTGTTTCATTAGGCGCGTCACGACGTGTCGCAGGCTCCACACGTTGTGACCCGAGGAGTGATATGATAGGGACACGTGTTGAAGGAAGGCGTGTCGCTACGCGCCGTAAATTCTGTGTCGTGATGCAGGTGTTGATTTCTAATTTTTGCCCTTTTTCAGTCTAGTTTGTCCTGTCGAGCTTCCGATCAGTATTTTATCTGACAAATAACATAAAATAACACAGTAAAAACACTCAAAGCATGACATAAAATAATATTTCACAAATGTGCCAATTTAGAGAGATTAGTGAAACTATAAGAGTAAAATGATTAACTTATCGTATAATAAATATGCACTTGTTAGTGTTCATCAATTATCAACATGCATTGCAACATACAACCATGAGTTGTAATTGAAAAGTTTGTTATATTCAGTGCTTTAGTTTAATTGGAGGAAGCATCTAAAAAAAATTAAATATTTGAGATCCGAGTAATTAAGTCCGTAGGGGTGTTTTAACACCTAGTGCCCTAAAGCCAACTGGCTTGGGAGTCACTGGCCCAAAGCTCGCTACATGGATTGAAGATGTTGTAAATAAAAAAAAAGATATTTGAAATCCGAGTTATTAAGTATGTGAGGGTGTCTTAACACATAGTGCCCTAAAGCTAATTGGCTTGGGAGTCACTGGCCCAAAGCTCGCTACATTGATTGAAGATGTTGAAAAACAAAATCAGAAAAAATTCTATTGCTAAAAAGGTGTGAATTCTGATATAACTTTAGAACAAAAATATTACTCTCTTTTCAATTACACTTATGAATATTATGGGTACAATGAGCCGATTAATACCTTGTTAGTTGTGTATATGGAGAATGGTAAAAATAATCGGAGAATTTACTTATTTGGTAATTTAGAAAGAAAGAAAACAACTATTAACTTGGATAAGAGTTTCACTTGTTTAGTCACTAACTTGCTTGATCTTTTTTGCTTTTGTGTGCATTTGACGTTTATGGGTATCGTCGCTGCAAGCCCTCACGAGACTACAACTCGTCCACTATGGACACCTAGGGGTTTAAAGGCTTGTTGCATACGCTAAATGGCTTAGTTTAATTTAGTTTCAGTTATTTATTTTATTTTATTTTGTTATTTTGCTCGAGAATTGGCAAAATGTTAGGTTTGGGGGGTGATGAGCGGAAAATATATCATTATTTACCGCCCCTTTACCCTAATATTTTGTATGGTTTCTCGAGTTTTATGAACATTTTGATGTGTTTTTGTGTGTTTTGTAGATAAATAAAGTTTTGGGACTCAATGGAATCAATCAGGACTAAATGTGGAACAAATAAGGGTAAGAACTGGACTTGACATTTGGATTTTGGAGGTTGGAAACTTGAAATGGCGTTCTAAGGAAGTACAATTTCGGAAATTTCAACTTTGCGTAATTTTCGTATTTTGGCCATAACCGTTTACTCTGATATAAGATTGAGGTGATTTAAGTTTCAGATTAAAGAAGACTCAAAGATCTAAAACTTTGACGATCATAATAAGTTCGAATTCGGAAGTTTTCATGACCGAAATTGATAAAATATCCGGAAGTGTGTTATGTGCAATTATTAAAGTCATTTTCAAAACAAAAAAAAAATATAAAATAAAATAAAAAATGAAAATTGTCAAACATATTTGGTGGAGGATTTGGTGCCATGTTTTGTGCCATGTTTGGTGGAGAAATCAGTGGAGAAATTTGTGGAGAAATTGGTGGAGAAATTGGTGAAGGCAAAATTTTACCTATAAATATCAAGCCATTTCATTTGTAAAATGCATACCTTCTTCTGGGGATTTCCTTAAGAATACTAAGAAGATTGTATCTTGTTTGTTTATTTACAGCTTTCTGTATTTAATTTTTTTATTTTATGGAATAGTTCTTTCTTTACTTTACTTTTCAGTCTTTATTTTTACTTTTCAGTATGAGGAGGTAACTCCCCTCTGCTGGGGTGAAGGGTAAAACTTTTATTACTAATATTTTGATTAATCCCCCTTAATTATAATATATAAAATATTTAAAACCTGATTTAATGGGATACTGCCTTTATGGTCGGTTTGACTTAATTAAATTGATTTTAACTTGACTAAATTGGATACCGCCTTATGGTCGGTTGGAATTAATCATAAATCTGACTTAATCCGGATATCGCCTATATGGTCGGTTGGTAATGTCATGCAAAGTTTAAATGTTATAATAAGGGAGATATCTAAAATAGAAATAATGAAAGTGGATCTTCTAACCCCAACATTTTCTTTATTGCTTTATTTACCTTTTTAATTTCCAAACTTTACTTTATGTCATTTACTTTATTTTTTTCTTTACTAGTCCTAGATATGTGTTGTAACTAAATACCATATCTGGGGTTGTGATGAATTCCAATATCACCAGTTTATAAGGGTTATTTTATGACTTGGGTAATATAAAGGTTTATTTATTGAGTCTTAAGCTTAATGCTTCTTGTTAAATGGCCATTAATAAGATTAATCTGGTAAATTTAAAATAAACTTGACGAATGAATTTTAGGTTGCAGCCTTAGACTCAATAGCTCACGATCTCACCTCGGGGCATGGTGACCGTTAGGTAGATTTCCTTACAGGATAGACATATACCTGTCGGGCGGAGGTAGCCACAATTGGAACTTAATCTTAATGAATTGAGGTAACTTGGTTAACATAGAACTATAATTAATTGGGTTATTTTGGTGTTTGCATCTGACCATCGATAGAGGCTTTTGCATATTTTTGTGTTCCAGGTTAATAAACCAATATATTGCACAAATGTGAGATAACCACTTCATCTTTAAAAGATATTGGAAGGATTCAGAACCCTAGATAGTTTAATAATATTGAATTTTCCTTTAATTTATATTTGCATTGTTTTATGTACTTGTCTTTAGTTTAAAATCACCATCCAATCAAGCAACCAATCTATTAGATACTTGTAAACATTTAGCTTCACAAATTAATAGCCTAGGTAGTAAGTCCTTGACCGGCGTAATCGCACACGTATAACGTAAGGGCACGTATCGTTCAAGTAGTATAAAAGTATCGATCCCACGAGGACTTAAAACCTTTTGTTATTAATTTATGAAGTCAAATTTTTACGAGTATCTAATGGATTGGTTATTTATTGGATGGTGACTTTAAACTTAAAATAAGTAAATGAAATTGCTTTAAAAGTAGATTTAGGAAAAATCAATTTTATAAAACTATCCAGGGTTGTGAATCTTTCCAATATCAATTTTAAAGATGAAGATTATCTTACGGTTGTGTAATATATCGATTTATTAACCTGGAACACGAAATTATGTAAAAGCCTCTTCCGATGGTCAAATACAAATACCCAGTGTAACCCGATTAATCATATTCCTATGTCAATTAAGTTATCTGAATTCATTAAGATTAAGTTACAATTATGGCTACCCCCGCCCGACATGTATATTCCTATCCTGTAAAGAAATCTATTAAAGAGTTATCTATCCTCAATGAAGATCGTAGGCTATTAAGTCTAAGGTCTTAAACCTGAAATCCCTTTTCCAAGTTCATTTTAAGTTTACCGAATCAATCTTATTAATGGCCATTTAACAAGATGTATTAAGACTAAGGCTCAATAAATAAACTTTTATATTACCCAAACCGTAATTTAACCCCTTATAAACCGGTTATGTTGGACTTCATCACAACCCCAGATAACTAACTTAGTTATGACACATAATTAGGGCTGGTAAAAACTTAAATAAAATAAAAGATATAAAGTAAATTGCTGGAAATTAAATACTGAAAAGTAAATTGCTGAAAAGTAAATTGCTGAAAGTAAATAAAGTAAAAGTACAATAAAAGAAAATGTTGGGGGTTAGAGGATCCACTTTTATTACTACTATTTTAGATATCTCCATTAATATAATATATTAATTTTGCGTGATAATTACCAACCAGCCATATAGGCGGTATCCTGATTAAGTCAAATTAATAATTAATTACCAACCGACCAACCAGGCGGTATCCATGCTTAGTCAAGTTAAAACCAATTTATAATTAATTACCAACCAACCAATATGGCGGTATCCTCATTAAGTCAGGTTTATTATATTATAATTAAGGGAGATTAATCTAAATAGCAATAATAAAAGTTTTACCTTTTACCCCAGCAAGGGGGAGTTACCTACTCATTGCGTAAAAGTAAATTGCGGAAAGTAAAGACTTAAAAGTAAAGAAAAGAAAGTGCGAAAGTGGAAATTAATTACTGAAAGCTGTAAATAAACAAGCAAGATACAATCTTGAATTCTTAGTTATTTTTAAGGAATTTCAAAGAAGAAAGTATGAATTTACAAATGAAATGGCTTGGTATTTATAGGTAAAATTTTACCTCCACCAAATCCATTATTAATTGATCCACTAATTGCTCCACTAATTACTATCATGTTTGGTGGGAGTTTGACTTTTTTTATTTTTTTTATTTATTTTTTTTCTTTGAAAATGACTTTAATAATTATACATAACACACTTCGGATGTTTCATCAATTTCGGTCATGACATATTCAGAATTCAAAATTATTTTGTTCTTCAAAGTTGTAGATCTTTGAGTCTTCTTTAATCTGAAACTTGAATCAACTCAATACGATTTTGGAGTAAAATGTTATGCCCAAAATACAACAAATGCGTAAAATTGGAATTTCCGAAACTGTACTTCGTTAGAACGCCCTTTCAAGTTTCCAATCTCCAAAATTAATATGTCAAATCCACTTTTTGCCCTTATTTGACCCACATTTCGTGCTAAATGATTCCATTGAGTTCCAACATTATTTTATCTGCAAAATAAACTAAAACACATCAAAACATTCATCAAACCCGAGAAACTAAACAAAATATTAAGTAAAATGGGCGATAAATATTGATATATTTTCCGCTCATCACACCCCCAAACCTAACATCTTGCTAGTCCTCGAGCAAAACAATAAAATAAAATACAATAAATAATTAAAATTAAACTAAGCCACTTTCGTAGGGATCACGGTTGCATTTAGCATATGCAACAAGCCTTTAAACCTCTAGGTGTCCCTAGTGGACGAGTTGTAGTCTCGTGAGGGCTTACAGCAACGATACCCACAAACATTTTATAAAAGTAAAAAGATAGTAAAACTAATGCACACAAAAGCAAAAAGACAAGAGAAAAGAGAACAAACAAACGTTTTATAAAAGTAAAAATATAGTAAAACTAATGCACACAAAAGCAAAAAGACAAGAGAAAAGAGAACAAAGAAGTTAGTCACTAAACAGGTGAAACATCTTATCCAAGTTAATAATTGTTTTCTTTCTTTCTAGATTACTGAATAAGTGAATTCTCCGATTATTTTTTACCATTCTTCATATAAACAGTCAATAAAATATTAATCAACTCATTTTGCCCACAATAGTCACAAGTGCAGTTGAGAAGAGAGTAATATTTTTGTCCTAAAGTTATATCAAAATTCACACATTTTTTAAAGCAATGAAATGATTTTTCTGATTTTTTTTTCTTGATTTTTTTATTTATTTATTTATATACAATATCTTCCATCCATGTAACGAGTTTTGGGTCAGTGACTCCCAAACCAGTTGGCTTTAGGGCACTAGATGTTAAGACACCCCTACGGACTTAATAACTCGGACTTCCGATATATATATTTTTGCAACATCTTCGATCCATGTAGCGAGCTTTGGGTCAGTGACTCCCAAACTAATTGGTTTTAGGGCATTAGGTGTTAAAACACCCTACAGACTTAATAACTCAGATCTCGTACGTTTTTTTTTTACTCCATCGTTTTCTGAGATGTTTTCTCCAATTAAAGTAGAGCACTGAATATTACAAACTTTTTAATTATATCTCATGTTTGTATGTTACCATGCATATTGATAATATCTGTCAACTGAGCATATAAAGATCCATTTTAGTTAGTTTTATAGAGAATTCTCAAATAAAATAATTCAAAAGGAAATAAACAAAAATTAACTTGTTTCGAAATAGGTTGAGATACGTCTCAGGAGTGGAAATTCCTTACTCGGCTATCTCTTACACCAATTTCACCTGATTAATCAAATTAAAAACACACAAAAAAAAAAACCAAATATTTTTTTATTTTTGTATAATTTTTAAAATTTTTTTTTTGAATTTTTTGAAAAATTTAGGACTAAAAATAAAAATAAGAAAATAACAAGATACTAGTCAACTATTCCCCACCCCCAAACCTAAATGAGACATTGTCCCCAATGTCTTAAAAAGTAGAAGCTGAATTTAGAAGATAGTATCTGGTTAGCTGAATTTCTACATCTAAATGAAAATTAAAGGTTAACATCCAAATTTATCCGACGATTCTTACCACGATCATCATCGAATCATTTTATCTTGGAAAGGATATGGTCAATTTGCGGTTCAAAGGCTAAGATTTGATCAATTAAATCTGGGGCAGTTCTGGCAGTGAAAATGAGTTCTTTTAAAGGTTTTGACACGAACTCATTTCTTCGGGCATCATCATGAAATACACAAAGAAAATCATAAAATACATCAACGTTAAACAATCCAAGCGGTTTCTGGTGTATGTTCAGATTCGCCCAAGATAGTACTGTAAAAATTTCCTCCATTATGCCCAAGCCACCTGGCAAAGCAATAAAAGCATTAGCACGATTAATCATTTCTACCATTCGTTCAAACATACCTGGCACGACCAGTTATTCTCCGTTTGATGATCCTATCAGATTCGCCTCAACCAAGGGTTTTGGGATGATTCCCAAAACTTGACTGCCTCATTCCTGTACGGCTTTTGAAATGATCCCCATTAGTCCAAGATTGCCACCGCCAAATACTAGATGTATATTCCTTTTAGCTAAGTCTCGACCCAATTCATGTGCTGCTGCTACGTATTGTGGCTTAGTACCAACACTAGTACCACAAAACACACATATATTTTCAACTCGTCTTCTTGATGTGGCTTCCATTTTGTTATGTGTTTCTTTCTCAGCTCTGGATTCCTTCAAGAGTGCAATGATGAGTTGAATTTATAGATCCTGAAAAAGGGTGAGTTATAATAGCACTAGTATCTTCCAAAGGACAATTAGTAGTAAAACAGTAAATCGTGAAAGGTCAAAAGGATCAGGATCCTGTCGGAGAAAATAAAAGAAAATAACAAAATAAATCACAATTATTAGTTAAAGACAAAGAAAATAATATTTACAGGAAGTAACGGCTTGAATGACGTCTATGCGTTAGGGACAAGCTTCCCAACCAATTTTCTTATAAATTGGCAAACATGGTCTTTTTTAGTCAGATTCCCGAGACTTAACTGTTGTCTTTCTTTTCGAAATTGTGTATATAACATGCGAATTTCATGATATACATATCCACCGGGATGCATCTCAAGAGTCTTAGATATGTCATCCAAAGACTCCTTACTCAAGTCATCCCTAATGAATTTAATCTTATCTTCGCGGTTATCAGACACCATTCCTAAACCAGACATGCGAGCACATTTATAGAAAACACCCATTCTTTTAGCTCTTCTCTTTTTAGCATAGGTGCTTCTGCCCAAACCAGGCAGATGTGAAATAAAAGAGTCAGAATACTCACCTGCCAATCGGACTCGTGCTTTAATAATCCAACGAATGTCAGTAGGAATACCTTTGATCATCAGTAGCCTCATTCGTTCCAAGCGAGCTTTGTAAACTTCCATAAGAGAATGTTGAGGGAGAGAAGGAAATTGCTTGTGAAGATTTACTAGAACGTCTTCCATCCTAAAATGTGACTTTACCTACAAAATTAAACACACAAAAAAAAAACACACCAAATCTGATTATATACACAAATTGTATGGGTTGCCTCACAGCTAGCGCTAAGTTTAACGTCTTCAGCTAGACATGACTGCCCGAACGTTAGGCTGGATCTGAAAGTGTGACACTTTCTTTTTGTCGCTCAATTGATTCTCCCCAGTAGTGCTTGACACGCTTGTTCTTAACCTTGAATGTTTTGTTGGAGACGAGATCATGTATCTCAATGGCTCTATCTGGTAAAACCTTGGTGATTAAGAATAGACCTGACCACCGTGATTTTGGCTTCCATGGGAAGAGTTTTACCATTAATTTGTTTAACAGTACCTTCTGCCTTGGTTCCAATTGTATGCGCACTAACTTCTCATCATGTTTCTTCCTGACCTTTTCTTTGTACAGTTTGGCATTCTCAAAAGGCTGAATGTGAAACTCCTCCAATTCGTTGAGCTGGTGGAACTGTTTCTCTTCTGTTGGTTGTAGTGCAAGAATTGGCTTCTTCAGTACGCAGTACGCTTTATCTTCAGGCTCCACAGGCAATTGACATACTTTAAGTTTGTCAGTAGAAATTTGCATTGCATTAGAAGTATGGATGGTACTATTTATCAAATCAAGTCTGAAACATTCCTATTTCTCGTCATTCGGGAAATTCATGACTTTGAAAACATTGAATGTTACTTCTTGGTCCTGTACCCTCATGGTTAGTTCTCATTTTTGTACATCAATAATGGTTCGACCTGTAGCCAATAATGGTCTCCCAAGGATGATCGGCACGTCTTCGTTTTCCTCCATATCAAGGACAATAAAATCTACTGGGAAAATGAATTTGTCAACTTTGACCAGCACATCTTTAACTACACCTCTCGGAAATACGAGCGTTCTATCAGCAAGTTGTAGAGAGACTGAGGTGGGCATTGTTTCTCTAATCTGCAATTTCCTGAAAATAGAAAAAGATATCAAATTAACACTTGCACCTGAATCACTTAAAGCTTTACCGATATAATGTTCTCCAATGGTGCAAGGAATAGTGAAACTGCCAGGATCTTTCAACTTTGGGGGAAGCTTCTTTTGAATGATAGTGTTGTATTCTTCTGTCAATGCTACTGTCTCATTATCTCTCAATCTTCACTTTCGTGAAAGAATGTCTTTCATGAATTTGACATAGCTGGGCATTTGTTCCAACACTTCTGCAAATGGAATGTTGATATGCAGTTTTTTGAAGATCTCCAAGAACCGAGAAATCTGATTGTCTAGTTTATTCTTCTGGAGATGCTGTGGAAAAGGTGGAGGTAGAGTGTGTTGGACAATTATGACCTATAGCATCACTATTTGTAAAAGACATT
>SKCR01019065.1:0-44054 GCA_019454045.1 Zanthoxylum bungeanum | reverse complement strand
TGAGGCGGGACTCATCCGACGGAGTTTGGAGCTTCGAAATGAGACCCGAAACTGCCAAACCAGTGAGCATGAACTGCAGAAGTGGGCGCACCAAACCAGTGGGTTTTGCGGCTTCAATCGTCTTCAAATCGACTCAACCGATCGATGTGAGTATTCCGCTATCTCCGTTGGTGTGTTCACACATTCTTTTCATGTCTTCTTTGATCTTGGGACCTAGATAATAACCACCAGAGATATCCTCCATACTTTGATAACAATCACGTCAACAATCTTTTAAGATCAGATTTCTGACTATTCATTGGGTATGGACGGATACTTGTGATATCCTGTGATGTATCCAGAGAGGATCTGTCAGTCCCTTATACATGATTTAGGTATCCAATTTGTGATTCTTTGAAATCTTTGGCCAAGTTATGATTCGGAAACGAGTTCCGAATATTTGTTTAAGAATCATAAATATGTCGCAATACATGAATTGTTCATAACGAAGATTTGATGTTTAATCTATATTTCTGGAACAATTCAAATTACCAATGACAGAGGGATTATATATATGCAATGACTTCGACTTGGATGAGTCAACTTGATCATCTGTGTCGTCGTAATTTGTGAGTGGATAAATTACGGACATGGAAATGATTTCCATGACAGATAAACTTAAACCTATAGAGTCCCACAATATAAAGCGTACTCGTTGAGCACTTAGGCAACTAATTATGAATAATTCGGATTATTCATAATTTATACATGCGTATTAAATAATGTGTATTTGTTTACGATACATAATTTAAATTAGATACAAATTATTAACCAATTGAATTTTGACACTTGTTTTATTATTATTATTAATTAATTAATTATTAATAATGATAAAATTGAAGAATTTTGTTGGAACAATTTTCCATATATTTATTTTATCTTTTTGTTAATTAAAAATAAATAAATAAGTAAATAAATTGTTAATTAATTCATTTTAGATAAGAATATTATTTTGGATGGAATATTCTTATTATTTGGCAAATTTTGATTTGCTAAATTATTTTTTATTGACACATATTTTTAATTAACAAAATATCAAAATAATTAATTGTATTTGGATAAGATCAAATTGTGTCAAACTTTTGGCCACAAAAATTTGTAATTTGTTTTGTAAAATTATTCAAATTTTCTGCCATTTTAGGTTTTTCTAACAAAATGAAACTTGTTTCATTTTGTTAAGTTTAACCGCTTTCTCATGGCTTGAAAACATAAAAGTAAAAAGGGATTAGGGTTCTAAAATTGATCAACACCAAAGGAGAAGAAATTGAAGGAATTGAAAATTAAAATTAAGGTAATATTGAATTTCCAATTTCTATTTTTATTGTTTTGTTTCTTGAGCATGAAAATATATATTGGATATGTATTTTACATATCTTAATAATATATGTATCTTGGATATGTGTTTGAAGTAAAAACCTTGGTGTTGATTGATTAATAACCTTAATTGTTTTCTTTATAGACATGTTTTTTAAGATTAATTAGTGAATTAATCTCAAAATTGAATTTGTCATTCTAGAGTGATGTTACCACTCTGATATTACCTAGAATTATTTTTGAGGCTTTGTATTGTGGTTATTAAATTTGGTGTAAAATTAATTAGATTAATTTTTGAAAAATTTGAATTTCGGCATGAAAAATGGAGAAAATAAAATCTGGACCAGATCTGATTTTGTGTGTTAAAACCGAATATGTTTCATGTAAAAAATATGTTATTTGGATGATTTTGGATATGTATTGGGTTGTGGATTAATTTCAAAAATTATAACGGGGCGAAAATGCGAGAAAACGGTGAAATTCTCATCGAAACGGGCTTGCCGCATCACGGCTGTGAAACCAACGAACTGGGCATATAACATCCCCAAGTCTGGGAGATGTTACCGGCAGGAGATAGCAGCACTAACCCTATAAGCCTCTATTTTTCGACTATATTCTATACTATTGAACTATCTAAATGCAAAATTATGCTCAAGGACCATGGCCCAACTCAACATCATAAAATACTTTTATTACATTCAACTGTGCACTCAAATTATACTTTTCTTTACAACTCTTTAATGGATGCCTAAAATGACTTATCATTAATGATTGCATAAAACTTTACTTGGACTATGACTCGACTCTGAACTGATGGACTCAAACCTAGTGGCTGCATCAGTATCCATCCTCCCGAGCTCGTCCTCCAAGAAACCTGCAAGATACAAAAATTGGAGTGGGGGTTAGATCGCTATACGATCTAAGTGAGTAGACGAAATCTGAAAACGGATGTAAAATTTTTAGTTCCAAAATCATAATTTCAGAAATATGAAAACTTTGTTCTGAAAACTTGGTCTGAAATCTCTTTTATAAAACTTGTTTTTTCTGAAAACAGCTTTGAATCTCTGGTTTTTAGAATCTGATTCTAAAATTTAGTTTCTGAAAATTGTTTTACTAAGATCTGATTCCGAAAACTATATACTGAAAATCTGAAAAATTGGAAGCTGCTCTACGTCCAGGACCACAACTCAACCGGACGTGTCCGGGAAATACTCAACCGGGTCTCTGAAACTGGTGATACTCTATGCCCAGGATCACGACTCAACTGGCCATCTCTAAAACTGGTGGTGCTTCACGTCCAAGACCACAAATCAATTAGACGTGTCACATCACAAATTAGAACTGGGGGTGCGGATTTATGCTACCACCCAAGTTCTGAAATTGGGGTCTAGGGGCGTTACGTATCGCCGTCCCCCTAGCCCTGCTATACTGTGCACACATACCCAATCCGTCAATTCCATCTGTGTCAAGTTACATACTGGGGTGAGTTTTTCCTCATGCCATGAAAAACATGAAAATCATACTTTAAATCTTAAAACTGTAATAATGTTTCTGAAAATCATTTACTTCCTCAAAACATAACTGTATAATAGTAATAACTGAAAAAGAGATCTTCTAACGCCCTAAAGCGTAAAATATAAGTCTGATATCAAAACAATGAAAATCAATTTAAAGGAAAAGTGTCCACTCACAGTGCTATGGCAAATCGAGAGTGATTCACGGTGTGGGAGACCTTCTAGTATCCTGGCATCAATCTAAGATCCACACAATCGTTAGTTTTCATTGATCAGAATATCTTCATAGGACATAAGAGAATATAAAATACATGGACACCCAAAAATTGGAGATATCTATGGCATCTATGAATTTTACGGACATAGGTTTGGAGTTATGCAAGTACGGTAGCGGAAACTTACTTTACGTTAATCGTTAGAAAAATTCTCTGCATGACACCCAACTTTGGAAATCCGTTACAATTAATCGGAAATGAATCTGAAGTTAAAATTTTAATAAATTGTCCTTAATGTATCAAGTTTATGTTTGTCTTTACGGATCTTAATTCCGATTTCAAAAGCTCAAGTTATAGACCGAAGTTGAAGGGCTATCAACTAAAAAATTGGGCACTAGGGCAGCAGGTCGCCCGACTTCAAAAATTCGGTCCGGTCACGTCTTAATTCCAAAAATTCAAAATTTTGGATATGTTACTATCTTATATGTCTAGTTTATTCAGAAATTTACTCTTCATCAATCGGACATCAGAAACATAACTTATAAGCAATTCTTCACAGCCTGTCGGAAAAACATCCTAAACCAACATCGCCATGTAACTTTCTTATTTCACCTTCTTTTCTAATTCCATCAATCCAAAAACGCCCAACAGAATTTTAACCATTCTAAGCACCATTTATAACATATGAATTATGTTTATTTTCTTCAATTAATTGAACTGTGGAATTATATCGAACACTTGGTGTGCGGCATGCCTAAATCCCCTCATTCTTAAAACCTTAGGTAACTCTACCCCCATTTTACATAACCATCACATACTAACATCATTCAACTTCTGAATCCTACTTGAAAATAGCCTCCTTTTTCATCTTAACATGGTCGAATCTTACCTCCTTCAAAAATACAAAGAACCCCAATTAAAACTTTCAACCATTGTCAAGATTCCTAAATACTTCCAACATAATACACTATCTACTGTCATTAACCAAACACACAAGCAAGAAATCCCCTCATAGGCCTTATCCAACGCCTACACACATCCTCCAAGGGTGATCCATAAGCAAATCAAAAACACCAAGTTCCATGAACTCAAGTGAATAAGGTTAATTTAAGTTAACCCATTTTTGTTCATCATTAAAACAAATTAAATCAACACAACCAAGTTCCTAACGCAATACACACATCAATTCTTCAAAACTTAAATATTATAATTTGGGTCATGTATACATACCTTTCTTTTTCCTTGGTTTTCCTTCACTTCCGAGGCCTCCAAAGGTTGTTTCTACCTTCCTTCTTCTTCTTTTCTTCCTTTCTTCTTCTTCTTTCCCTCTTTTCCTCTTACGTTTTTTTTTCTTCTTCTTCTCTTTTACATTTTACCTTCTTTATTTCTTTTGCGAATTAGGGAATAGTGGAACCTTTATATAGGAGGACTTAAATGATATAGGGAAGAGTGTATAAGAATGTAGAAAAGTGCAGAAGTTTTGAGATTTTGTCACTTGGGTCCGAAATTACTATTAATCTGAATTTTGACCTGCTTTTTTTACCCGCTTCTGGTCTGAATTTGAGAAAATTATCAACGCAGAAGTTGTAGGTTTCGGTCTTAGATTTCTGATGATATAAAATCCATAAAATTCTGAGATCATATGAAAAAGTTACACCCCAAATACTATGGGCAGTCCATAGGAAGCACGGTATAGTCTCGTCCCGGGACTTCGGAAAATTTACCGATTGTCCCCAAAGTCATCGCATGAGTATATTTGAGTCTTATCATAATTTATTTTACATTATCTTCATCCAACGATACCTCAGTACTATATTGTAATAGTAACTTAACTACCGGTCGTTACAAATTCTCCCCTCTTAAATAGGATTCGTCCTCGAATCCCTTCGAGTGCCTAACTCGTGGTTTTCGTAGTCTTACAAATATCTAGAGATTCTATTATATTTATCTCCTTGTCCCAAATCTTTACTAGTTATTTGATTCTTTGCTCTTTTCTCTCTTTTAGATTCTCATTTTGTGAGTCTTCTACTGAGTATCATTGACTATTTCTTTCTGATCCTTTTGTTGTACTCAATTTATTCTATCTAAAAAATATCTTTGCCTTCTAAACCTTTACTCATGTTCCACAATATCTCAACTTGATCAGATTCTTAGTAACTGGTATCTTGACTATCACCGAAGGTTCAAATTTCTTCATATCTGTACTCGACATTTCTCTATTTTACTTATCCAATTTGATCTTAATATTCTTTCTCATTACTTAGCTATCACCTTTCTATACTCCACTTGTTTCATTCTGCTTTCCTAAGAGACTTAAGGCTTTTCTAACTTACTGATATTGTTTAATAATGCCACTGGTACCTAAAGTGTTACCCCTGAATAACTTCTTAGTGATAGCTCTCGGTTTGATCCTGATTAAAGCCTATATCCTTTAGCACTTTGCATACAAAAGTCGTTACATACAATCTTGTTATTACTTATCATTACCTTTTACTTATTAAGTACTTCTTTCTACTGTCTTTGCACTTTAACAATTCCACTCCCTAAACTTTTCTTAGTACTATTTTCATCCTTATCTTCATTATTCCATCTATTAAGAACTTTCTGTTGGGTTCACTAAGAACAATAACCAAGATCTTTAAGCATAAAACATGTGAATACGCAAAGTAAAGTAGCGGAAAATACTCACTTTGATCGGCTAAGAGGATGTAGGAGACAACAAAAATTCCAACCTTTGAGGTTTGCCCCAAGCTCTCCTTTGATGTATGTTGAGCTTCCAAGCTTTGGTCAATGAATTCCAAACTCATGAGAGTAGTTTCTGTTGGACAATTATGACCCCTAGCATCACTATTTGTACAGAACATGGTGTTGTTGTACAAATTAACTATGTGACAAAGGAAATTGCTCTTTTATCATTTGTAATTGGATTACCAAGATACATAAATGATAAAAGTCCATATGATTAGTACCTGATTAATAAGATATGAGACAATATTAATCCACTAAGGTTTAATCATTAAATATCCCTAGTCGTAGTATTATCAAGACTGGACATCGATAATGCGGAATAGACTAGTATTGCACTTGTGTGTGTTGTGGGAGCATAACATCATAGTTCTCATATATTTAAGTATTGGATACTTATGCAAGTGTGATAGGAGGTTGTGTTTACCGATGGTACGGGAACAGCTTCGCTCTGGATAGACCCCTCAGAATCCCATTGGTAGTATGACTATGTGTCTATGGGAATCCGAATCAAGGTAGGTGTATTTGGTCTTAACCTGAGACTTGCATCGCTAATACTTGCGACAACCAGTATTCTTTGGTTTTGGTCGTCCGGGGCTATAACAGGTTCTGTGTACGCCTCTTCTGGGTATACTGAGAATTGTAATGTGTCAAGATGGAAGTATCACTCCAGTCATATGGAGATGTTGATCACGCATGATACAGAACTAGTACTCTTTAGTATTGCAGTCATCGGGATAATATTACTAGGTCATGATTATCCGATTATAGAGAATAGTTACCAAAGATCCGATATATGCTTCATACGGGGCAGACACAATTCCAGCCCCAGGCCTAGCATGTGACATTCGATACTGGATCGCTATACGCAGTACTACGTATACTATGCCTGACATAGATTATATATTGTAAATCGGTAAGAACATGGTACTAGGTACGCACGTATTTGTATACTCCGATGACTGGATTTACTGCCAACATATCCAGAGATCTCATGGGTTGCTTCCCGAAGATTCGCCGATGACGTATGACTCGAACATAATTAATCTGTGATTATTGGAAGAAAGAGAAAATTAATCTGGGATTAATTATGGCGAGAATTAATCTGGTATTAATTGCGGAATGAATTTATCTGGGTTGGGCCAAGTTTGGTTTAGGATAATTTGTTGGATCTAATTGGGCCTAAAACCATTTCCATAAAGTCCAACTATGATAAATGGGCCTTTAAATAATTAATTGGGCCTAATGGGCCAAAATTAATTTTATGGCAAATGGTGATTCCTTATTGGGCTTTGGTTGCCAAAGTCCATGCCTTATGAATTAATTAAAAGCCCATTGGACTTTAATTAAATTGACATTTGATGTTAATTGGGCTTTGAGACCCATTAAGATTAGATTTGGAATCTAAGTCGTAAAGGCACATTAAAAAGTGTAATTATTTAATTTGGAATTAAATATAGAATTAGTAATGAATACAAATTAAATTAGATTTAAATTGTAGTTCGATATAATTCAAGAATTTGTACTTTGAGTACTTATTCTTAAACGAGTTGGACTCGCGGAAATCAAATCGTTGTTTGAACATTGGATGATCATTAATTAAAGATTAATTAATTGGATTAGATTGATTGATAACATGCTTTGTGTGAATACATGGATGTGATGTATGAATAATCTATATCAGATGGATATTAGATGGTGAGGGAAATTTTTGAAATTGTTGTAATAAATTTAGAATTTATTAAATTAGACCTGCGTGTCCAGCCTTTATCTCTCGATTCTTTGTAATTCTCTTCTCACCTATTCCTCTCAATGTAAATGAGGTTTCTTTAGAAGTATTATGTAATTGGGTAGAAGTAAGAATAATGCTAGCCGGGGAGAAGAGAGAGAGTGATTTGTTATAGGAACAATTTGTGAGATATCCATCTGCATATCATTATTAATTTATTTATCACGCCTTATTATGCTTTTAGAATGCATGTTTAAGGGTGTATGATGAGACCTAATCAAAGATAATTAATTGGTTTCCAATTACGCGAAAAAACCCTCAACAAATATTAAGCGTTTTCCTTCCATTGAGTGATTCTCTCTCAAGATCCAAGATTGGCACTAGTTTGTTGGCCAAAGTCAAGAACTTTGTCCATCACGGATGTGTTTGAATCATGAAGGCTTTGTTCCATATCGTATGTCTTGCCCAAGTTGTGATTTGTTGGCCAAAGTCAAAATCACTTCTTGTCCATCGACATCGATTACGAAGCTTTCCAAAGTCGATGGGTCCCACTTAACTGGTTTCATTAAGCTTGTTGAGCCAAAGCCAAGGCTTAGTTGATACAGAGGAAAAAGGTTTGGCAATATATTGAATATATTGGCATATATTGGATATATGTTTCGGACTTGGAAGTCCACCTACTGGATCTAGGAATTGGATGAGATCCAATTGATCTTAGAGATCTACCTAGTTAAATATCATACAACTTGTTGGCCAAAGTCAAGGTTGTGTGTTATTTAACGGGATCCTAGCCCACTAGGAAACTAGGTTTCCCGAGTACTCCACAGAGGGTTAAAGGCTCGTCGAAAGATAGTGGGAGGCAAGTACTAAATATGTAATTTCGTTTAGATACTTGCCAATACACGCTCATTTCAATTTTTCGTCATTAAAAGTTTTTTTAAATATATTAGTTGGAATAATAATCAATTGTTGTTTTAATTAAACAGTTGGACTATATTCAAACTACTTCATTTATAGTTGATTATATAATTGGATTATAATAATCAAATATATTTGAATTTAACCAATCAAATAATAGTTGATTATATAGTTAGACTATAGTAATCATTATATTCGATTGTACCCGAAATCATTGATTGGATAGTTAGACTATTGGAATCAAGATAACTGAAAGATTAGCGTTTAAAACATAATCCTGGGTGAAAATGTCTTTAAGCGGCTTCAATTTTCAGATTGGGAATAGAACCTCAAGATAGTCCTAGGAACTGAGAAGTTATTCTATTTGATAGAGTGAAATCTCGGGCCTGAGCCCAGAGTTGAGCAAATAATGGAGCATGAGTTTTGGAAGACTCATGGTGATGATAACTTTAGTGCTCAATCTGTTATGCTTACCACAATAACTCTTTAATTCCGTCGTCAGAATTAAGGATTAGATCAATGTACCATGATGATGAAATTAAAGATCTTCATAGATCTAACCTTAGATCTTAGAAGTATGAATTGCAAAAGAAGCTCTTTCGCTCGCGTATGTCAGAGGGTACATCTGTCGAGCACTAGGTGTCGCAGATGATTGCTGACATCGATCAGCTAGGTTAGCTGGGCATTACCTACGTGGCCGAGACTACCAAAGATTTGATCTTATAGTATCTACCCGAAAGCTAGGGCAGGTTCATTATGAACCAAGAGAAAACTCTTGGAGAGTTGATGGCTATGTTTTCTAGGAGGCGGAGCCAGAGCTTCTAAAAGGGGCAAAGTCAAAATCATCATAGTCTTCTAGGAAGACATATGACATGTCCCAAGATTTCTGCCTAAACTATGGCAAACGGAGTCACTGGAAACGTGACTGTTGTATGGACAAGGCAGACATGAAGGAGTGAAGGCGGGGCAAGGCTCCGGCTTCAATTATGTTTGTCATAAACATGTTCACTATTAGTTTCAAAATTGGTTTTTGATACTAGATGTACTACATAAATATGTACTGATGTGCAGAATCTGCTGATGAGCAGAATACTGACTTCAGATAAGATCCATCTACGAATCGGAAACGGGACGAGAGTCGCTATTTTAACCGTAGAAACCTAAGTTTTGGAACTGCCATTGGGGCATGTACTTAAAATTAGGAAACTGTTATAATGTACCTAGTTTGACTAGAAAAATTATCTCTATATCTAAATATTAACCCGTTGCGGGTATACCTTTATATTATAAAACACTAAGTGTTTTGTTTATAAAGATGATATTGAGATAAACACATTGGATGTGAATAACATTATTTATATTTTGAATATAAACAAATCTCAAACATATAACATGACAAACAAATAGCTCAAACTGTATTAATCAGATGAGACTTATTTGTGGCATTTTTGTCTGGGACACATTAACAAGACTCGTATATCCACACTTTCGAAGAGTGGGTACTAGGACGGATTTGATTCTAATTCAAATGATGTCTACGAATCTAGTTTATTGGGCAAAGTGCCTAAAATACCTTTTACTTGGTAAAAGTACAAATGCCACCGATTTGTTAGCCCTCATTCATTGTGACGTAAGTGGGCCCATGTCTAGCTAGGCTAGAAGTGGACATGAATACTTCGTAACCTTTACGGATGTGGCATCGCGTTACGGTTATGTGTATCTTGTGAAACACAAGTCAGGAACTTTTGAGTAATTCAAAGAGTTTCGACACGAAGTAAGAAGACAGACCGGTAAAAGTATTAAAACATTACGGTCAAACCGTGATGGAAAATACTTAAACATATAAGTTTCTTGATTACATGAAAGAATATGGTACTCTTTCACAGTGGGCTCCTCCCGGAACACCTCAATTTGACGGTGTGTCCGAACAGAGAAACCGAACTTTGTTGGACATGGTAAGGTTAATGATGAGTCGCTCTGAGCTACTAATTTCCTTATGAGGATACACATTAAACAGTGCAATACTTATTTTGAATAAGGTTCCATGAAAAATCTGTTAGACAGACTTCATATTAGATATGAACAGGAAAGAAACTAGGTTTCTCATTCCTGAAGATTTGGGAATGTTGGGCATATGTTTGGATGATACCAAACTAGAACCCAAAATCGGATAAGTGCCTATTTGTAGGTTGTGATAGGAAAACCAAAGTATAGTACTTATACAACTCAAAAGAGAATAATATAATTGTTGCTCTCCATGCGATTTTCCTAAGAGGAATACCTATATGCAGTGGTAAGTGGGAGGAAAGTAAAACTCGATGAAAATCAGAGTAATACTGTTCCAGGCACCGATTCTTTAACGGAACACAAACAGTTCATCAGGGGTGAAACTGTACCACAATCTTCAAATACAAAGAACCGCGCAAGTCGGAGAGAGTCAGAAAACAACCTGGGAGGTATGGGTTTCTGATCTCACCTCTTAAAGATGTCAACCTTATTGAGGAACATGAACCAGCTACGTATGAGGAAGTGATACGACGTATCGACTCCCTATTATGGCAAAGTGCCATGATGTCCGAAATGGATTCCATGTATACCAACCATGTTTGGATACTGGTTGATGTACCAGAAGGCATTGTGCCTATTGGTACTGTATGAGTCTTCAAGGAAGACATACATGGATGGCAACATACAAACGTACAAAGCTAGGCTTGTGGCGAAAGGGTATTGTCATCAACATGGTGTCGATTACGACGAAACCTTTTATCCGTTGCCATGATTAAATCCATTTGGATAATGCTTGCTAATGCTGCATGTTTCATTTATGAAATATGGCAGCTGAACGTCAAAACCACTTTCCTTAAACGGAAACCTTTTAGAGGATGTTTATCAACATCCTGACGGTTTTTTCGTACTGAAACATTTAAACAAGGTTTGCAAGTTAAATCAATCCATATATGGATTGAAGCAAGCATCGCGTTCTTAGAACCAACGTTTTGTTAAGATCATAATGGTATATGATTTCATTCAAAACGAACATGATTCTTGTATATATAAGAAGGTTAGTGGGAGCGCACTGACAATGATTATCCTATATAATGATGACATATCATTTATTGGAAATGACATTCCCATAATACAATCGGTGAAAGCTTGGCTAAGGATCTACTAGGATATATCTAAAAGTTGTTGGCATTCTCCGAGAACTCGTACATTGAAAAGATGTTCGTGACCTGGTGTCTCATAGGCTTTGAGCATATAGAGTCATAATCGGGCCGATCCAGATAATGGTCACTGGATTGATGTTAAGAACATCCTTAAATATCTTAGACGAACTAAGGATGCTTTCTTATACATGGAGAAAGAGAACTTGAAGTGACTGGGTTCACCGTTGCAAGTTTCTTAACCGAAAAAAATGACTATAGGTCATAATAAAGGTACTATATAGTTTGAATAACGGAACAGTGAGCTGGAAATATTCTAAGCAATATACTGTTGCTGAATAAACAAAAAAAGTTGAATATTGCTGCAACTGAGGCAACAAAAGAAGCAATTTTGGATCTGTAAAATTCCTAATTAGATTACGAGTAGTTCTGTCAGCAGTTGAGCTAGGCTACAACACAAGCTAAAGAATTAATGGTCTCATCAACGATCCAAGTATATACTTCAACTATTTCAGCTAATTCATCGGATCATACATAGTGGCGATGTGATGATGGAATAAATCGCATCAGATGACAACAATGTAAATCAGCTGAAAAAAGCTGTTTCTCAGCAGAAGTTTGAGCGACCCGTACATAGTTCAGGTGTAGGACACTTGAGTGATTGGATATAGGCCAAATGGGAGATTGTTGGACAATTATGACCCATATCATCATTATTTGTACATAACATGGTGTTGTTGTACAAATTAACTATATGGTAAAGGAAATTGCTCTTTTATCATTTGTAATTGGATTACCAAGATACATAAATGATAAAAGTCCATATGATTAGTACCAGATTAATAAGATATGAGATAATATTAATCCACTAAGGTTTAATCATTAAATATCCATAGTCGTAGTATTATCGAGACTGGACATCGATAATGCAGAATAGACTAGTATTGCACTTGTGCGCGTTTTGGGAGTATAACGGCATAATTCTCATATAATTAAGTATTGGATACTTATGCAAGTGTGATAGGAGGTTGTGTTTACCAATGGTACGAGAACCTCTTCACTCTGGATAGACCCTTCGGAATCCCATTGGTAGTATGACTATGTGTCTATGGGAATCCGAATTAGGGTAGGTGTATTTGGTCTTAACCTGAGACTTGCATCGCTAATACTTGCGACAATCAGTATACTTTGGTTTTGGTCGTCCGGGGCTTTAACAGGTTCTGTGTATGCCTCTTCTGGGTATACTGAGAATCGTAGTGTATTGGGTGTGATGTCAAGATGGAAGTATAACTCCAGTCATATGGAGATAATGATCACGCATGATACAGAACTAGTACTCTTTAGTACTGCAGTCATCGGGATAATATGACTAGGTCACGATTATCCGATTATAGAGACTAGTTACCAGAGATCCGATTTATGCTTCATACGGGGCAGACACAATTCCAACCCCAGGCCTAGCATGTGACATTCGATACTGGATCGCTATACGTAATACTATGTATACTACGCCCGACATAGATTATATATTCCTTAAAGAATATTTCTGGAGAATTGGGTAGGCACGGTGCTTTGCTAGAAGCCAACCATTTCTTGTAAATCGGTAAGAACGTGGTACTGGGTACGCACGTATTCGGATACTACGATGATCAGATTTACTGCCAACATATCAGGGATCTCATGGGTCGCTTCCCGAAGATTCACCGATGACGTATGACTCGAACATAATTAATCTGGGATTAATTGGAAGAGAGAGAAAATTAATCTGGGATTAATTACGGTGAGAATTAATCTGGGATTAATTGCGGAAAGAATATATCTGGGATAAAATTCAATTAATAGAGAGAGAACGATTAATTCGGAATTAATCGATAAAATAATATATTCGATATATTAAATGAAATTAGATTCCATGACGGAATTAAATTTAGATTTTAATTCGGGCGAACGAATTAATTTAGAATTAATTCGCCAGCGACTTTAATAGTAATTTTGTTATGCATAATTATTTAATTAAATTTGATTTAATTAAGTCGCAATGGAAAATTCGTTAATTCGGAATTAACGAACCCGAGCCCGGAATGTGTTTGCGGGCCCACTCGGATTTTTAATTAAAGTGGGACCCACACTTGTCACATCACCTAGTCAACTTTATCAACTTTTTGTTGATAGAAGTTGGTGGGATTTTGATGGTTGCTTGTTTCTTACACAAGCATTATTAAAATTAATGTGCAAGTGACATATATCAATTTTTTAATTTTGGTAATTGATATTATTGATTTTGGAAAATCAAAATACACAACTCACTCATTCTTCTCTCCATGGCCGAATTTGCCTCCATTTTTCTCTCCAAATGCCGTGATTTTGCTTCAAAATCTTGCAAACTAGCACTTCACGATAAGTCATTCAAAGGTGTTATGGACACTAACCTTGAGTTTGGAATTCAAGATTCAATCTTGGAAGCTCAATATACAAATCGAAGGAGAAGCTTGAAGCAACCACACAAAAGGTTGGAAATTTTTGTTATCTCCTACATCCACTCAACCGAGCATTGTAAGTATTTTCCGCTACTTTACTTTGCGTATTCACATGATTTAATGCTTAATTGATCATAGGTTATTCTTAGAGAACCCAACGGTTTCCCTATCACCTTTGTATGATTCTTTGTGTGCTAGCAATGGAAAAATTTTGCAACAAAATCTTCCTATTTCTTCCTTGTGGTTCTCGGTCAAGCCAAGAAGAAGAGGGGAGAGAGCATTTTCGGTTTTTTGGCAAAAAGGGAGAGAATGAGTGTTTTGTTTCTAAAAAAAAATAACACCAATACAACTTGTCCAAAAAGATGTATATCCATTTCCAAAAGGATAAAATTTGAAGGGAAAATTGCATTTAATGCATTCAACCACCTCCACCTCCATCACCATAAAGTGACTAGATGTCCATCACCTAAAGTTGACAAGACTTCCATCACTAAAGTAGACAATTGATGTGACTTGATGTGGGACCCACTTGATTCAAAATCCGAGTGGGCCCGCAAACACATCCCGGGCTCGGGTTCGTTAATTCCGAATTAACGAATTTTCCGTCGCGACTTAATTAAATCAAATTTAATTAAATAATAATGCCCCGTAAAATTATTACGAAAGTCACTCGCAAATTAATTCTAAATTAATTCGTTCGCCCGAATTAAAATCCAATTTTAATTCCGTTATGAAATCTAATTTCATTTTAATATATCGAATATATTATTTAACCGATTAATTCCAAATTAATCGTTTTCTCTCTTCTAATAGAATTTTATCCCAGATAAAATCTTTCCGCAATTAATCCTAGATTAATTTTCTCTCTCTTCTAAATAATCCCAGATTAATTATGTTCGAGTCATACGTCATCGGTGAATCTTCGGGAAGCGACCCATGAGATTCCTAGATATGTTGGCAGAAAATACGGTCATCGGAGTAACTGAATACGTCATACCTAGTACCACGTTCTTACCGATTTATAAGGCACGGTTGGCTTCTAGAAAAGCACCGTGCCTACCCAATTCTCCAGAAAAATTCTTTAAAGAATATATAATCTATGTCAGGCATAGTATACATAGTATTACATATAGCGATCTAGTAACGAATGTCACATGCTAGGCCTGGGGCTGGAATTGTGTCTGCCCCATATGAAGCATATATCGAATCTCTGGTAACTAGTCTCTATAATCGGATAATCGTGACCTAGTCATATTATCCCGATGACTGCAGTACTAAAGAGTACTAGTTCCGTATCCTGCGTGATCATTATCTCCATATGATTGGAGTGATACTTCCATCTTGACATCACACCCAATACACTACGATTCTCAGTATACCCAGAAGAGGCGTACACATAACCTGTTAAAGCCTCGGATGACCAAAACCAAAGTATATTGATTGTCGCAAGTATTAGCGATGCAAGTCTCAGGTTAAGACCAAATACACCTACCCTGATTCGGATTCCCATAGACACATAGTCATACTACCAATGGGATTCTGATGGGTCTATCCAGAGCGAAGCTGTTTCCGTACCATCGGTAAACAGAACCTCATATTCCACTTGCATGAGTATCCAATACCCAAATATATGAGAATTATGCCGTTACGCTTCCATAACACGCACAAGTGTAATACTAGTCTATTCCGCATTATCGATGTCCAGTCTCGATAATACTACGACTAGGGATATTTAATGAGTGAACCTTAATGGATTAATATTGTCTCATATTTTATTAATCTGGTACTAATCATATGGACTTTTATCATTTATGTATATCGGTAATCCAATTACAAATGATAAAAGAGCAATTTCTTTTGTCACATAGTTAATTTGTACAACAATGCCATGTTCTGTACAAATAGTGATGTTATGGTCATAATTGTCCAACAATCTCCCACTTGGCCTATAGCCAATCACTCAAGTGTCCTACACCTGAACTATGTACGGGTCACTCAAACATCTGCTCAGAAACAGCTTTCGTCAGCGGATTTATAATGTTATCATCTGATGTGTTTTATTCGATCATCACATCCCTCGATGTATGATCCGAACAATCAGTTGAAACCATTTGAAGTACATACTTGGATTGTTGATGAGACCATTAATTCTTTAGCCTGTGCTGTAGCCTAGCTCAGCTGCTAACAGAACTACTCCTAATCTAATTTGGAATTTATAGATCCAAAATTACTTCTTTTACTGCCTCAGCTACAACAATTTTCCGCTTTTGTTGTTTATTCGACAATAGTATCTTGCTTGGACGATTTCCAGCTCACTGTTCCGTTATTCAAACTATATAGTACCCTAATTGCGACTTAAAGCCGTCTTTGTCGGTTTGGAAACTTACAGCGGTGAACCTAGTCACCTCAAGTTCTCCTTCTCCATTACTTAAGAAAGCATCCTTAGTTCGTCTAAGATACTTAAGGATGTTCTTAACATCAGTCCAGTGACCATCACCTGGATTGGCCTGATTGTGAATCCATATGCTCAAAGCATATGAGACACCAGGTCGCGTACATATTTTTAATGTATGAGTTCTCGGAGAGTGTTAAAAAATTTTAGATCATCCCAGTAGATCCTTATTCCTAGAATAAAGGTTGCATCTCCCAAGTATTCCATGGAGAATTTTAATTAAAGCCACGCTTTAACCGATTGTATTATGGGAATGTCATTTCCAAGAAATGATATGTCATCATTATATAGGACAATCTGTTTCGGCCAAGCTCCTCCTTTGGGGATGAAATCCAAGCTCTAAGCTTTGTTGTTGATTCAAAGCTCAAGGATTGGTTTCCCTATCACCTTATATGATTCTTTGAATGTGCTAGCAACTAAAAAATTTTGCCACAAAATTTTCTTCTTCTTCCTCCTTTGTTTCGGCCAAGCCAAGTTTTGGAGAGAAAAACGAAGAGTTAGGCGTGAATGGTGAGAGAGAGAATAAGTGTGAATGACTTGTGTATTTGATTTCTAAAATAAAAAATAAAAGATATACCAAATATCTAAGATTTGGTAAAAAGTCAATCAATTTAACTTTGAGTGTAAAACAAGTTTCCATCATTACCTACACCAACTTCCATCACCATAAAGGTGAATGAATGACTAGTGATGTGACTTGATGTGACTTATGGGCCCCACTTGAATTCAAAATCTGAGTGGGCCCGCAAACACTCCCGGGCTCGGGTTCGCTAATTCCGAATAAACAAATTTTCCATTGCGACGTAATTAAATCAAATTTAATTAAATAATTATGCCTAGCAAAATTACTATTCACGTCGCTCATGAATTAATTCTAAATTAATTCGTTTGCCCGAATTAAAATCCAATTTTAATTCCGTGTCGAAATGAAATTTCGTTTAATATATCGAATATATTATTTTATCGATTAATTCCAAATTAATCGTTCTCTCTCTACAAATAGTATTTTATCCTAGATAAAATCTCTCCGTAATTAATCCTAGATTAATTATGTTCGAATCATACGTCATCGGTGAATCTTCGGGAAGCGACCCACGGGATCCTCGAATATGTTGGCAGTAAATCCGGTCGTCGGACTATCCGAACACGTAACCTCATACTACTTTTTTACCGATTTACGAGACATGGTTGGCTTCTAGCAAAGCACCGTGCCTACCCAATTCTCCAGAAATATTCTTAAAGGAATATATAATCTTTGTCAGGCGTAGTATACGTAGTATTGCGTATTGCGATCCAGTATCGAATGTCACATGCTAGGCCTGAGGCTGGAATTGTGTCTGCCCCGTACGAAGCATTTATCGGATCTCTGGTAACTAGTCTCTATAATCGGATAAACATGACCTAGTCATATTATCCCGATGACAGCAGTACATAAGAGTACTAGTTCCGTATCCTACGTGATCATCATCTTCATATGACTGAAGTGATACTTCCATATTGACAACACACCCAGTACACTACGATTCTCAATATACCCAGAAGAGGCGTACACGGAACCTGTTAAAGCCCCAGACTACCAAAACCAAAGTATATTGATTGTCGCAAGTATTAGCGATGTAAGTCTCAGGTAATGACCAAATACGCCTACCCTGATTCGGACTCCCATAGACACATAGTCATACTACCAATGGGATTCCGAGGGGTCTATCCAGAGCGAAGCTATTTCCATACCATCGGTAAACACAACCTCCTATCACACTTGCATAAGTATCCAATACTTACATATATGAGAACTATATCGTTATGCTCCCATAACGCGTACAAGTGCAATACTAGTCTTCCGCATTATCGATGTCCAATCTCGATAATACTACGACTAGGGATATTTTAATGATTAAACCTTAGTGGATTAATATTGTCTAATATCTTAATAATCCGGAACTAATCATATGGACTTTTATCATTTATGTATCTTGGTAATCCAATTACAAATGATAAAAGAGTAATTTCATTTGTCACATAGTTAATTTGTACAACAACACCATGTTCTGTACAAATAGTGATGCTATGGGTCATAATTGTCCAACAATCTCCCACTTGGCCTATAGCCAATCACTCAAGTGTTCTACACCTGAACTATGTACGGGTCGCTCAAATTTCTGCTGAGAAATAGCTTTCGTCAGTGGATTTGCAAGGTTATCATCTGATGCGATTTATTAGATCATCACATCGCCACGATGTATGATCTTACGAATAAGATGAAATGGTTGAAGTACATACTTGGATCGTTGATGAGACTGTGGTTCTTTAGCCTGTGCTGTAGCCTAGCTCAGCTGCTAACAGAACTACTCCTAATCTAATTAGGAATATGATAGATCCAAAATGCTTCTATTGCTGCCTCAAATGCTGCGATATTTCGCTTTTGTTGTTTATTCGGCAATATTATCTTGCTTGGAAGATTTCCAGCTTACTGTTCCGTTATTCAAACTATATACTACCCTTACTACGACTTATAGCCATTTTTGTCGGTTTGGAAACTTACAGCAGTGAATCCAGTGACTTCAAGTTCTCATTCTACATAGCTTAAGAAAGCATCCTTAGTTCATCTAAGATACTTAAAGATGTTCTTAACATCAATCCAGTGACTATTACTTGGATTGGTTTGATTGTGACTCCATATGCTCGAAGCATATGAGACACCAGGTCACGTACATATTTTTCAATGTATGAGTTCTCAGAGAGTGCCAACAACTTTTAGATCTATCGCAGTAGATCCTTATTCCTTGAATAAAGGTTGCCTCTCCCAAGTATTCTATGGAGAATTTTCATGAAAGCCAATTTTTCACCGATTGTATTATGGGAATTTCATTTCCAAGAAATGACATATCATCATTATATATACAGGACAATCATTGTTAGTGCGCTCCCACTAACATTCTTATATACACACGAATCATTTTCGTTTTGAATTAAATCATATACTATTATGATTATATCAAAACGATGGTTCCAAGAACGCAATGCTTGCTTCAATCCATAAATGGATTGAATTAACTTGCAAACCTTGTTTGCATGTTTCGGTATGACAAAACCGTCAGGATGTTTATAAACATCCTCCAAAAGGTTTCCGTTTAAAGAAAGCGATTTTGACGTCCATATGCCATATTTAATAAATGAAATATGCAGCATTAGCAAGCATTATCCGAATGGATTTAATCATGGCAACATGTGAAGAAGTTTCATCTTAGTCGACACTATGTCGTTGACGATACCCTTTCTGTATAAGCCTAGCTGTATACATTTGTATGTTGCCATCCATGTTTGTCTTCCTTGAAGACTCATATAGTACCAATAGGCACAATGCCTTTTGGTACAACAACCAGTGTCCAAACTTGGTTGGTATATATGCAATCCATTTTAGACTTCATGACACTTTGCCATGAAATGAGTCGATACCTTGTATCACTTCCTCATACGTAGCCAGTTCGTATTCCTCAATAAGATTGACATCTTCATGAGGTGAGATCAGAAATCTATACCTCCCAGGTTATTTTATGACTCTCTCCGACTGACGCGATTCTTGTGTATTCGAAGATTGTGGTACAGTTTCATACCTGATGAACTGTTTGTGTTCCATTAAGGAATCGGTCCCTAGAACAGTATTACTCCAATTTTCATCGAGTCTTACTTTCTTCCCACTTACCACTGCATATAGGTATTCCTTTTACGAAAACCGCATGGCGAGCAACAATTACATTGTTCTATTGTGAGTTGTATAGGTACTATACTTTGGTTACCTTAGGATAACCCACAAATTAGGCACTTACTCCGATTTTCATTAACCTTACCATGTCCAACAAAGTTCGATTTCTCTGTTCGGAAACACCGTCAAATTGAGGTGTTCCGTGAAGAGTCCTAATAGAAAGAATATTATACTCTTTCAAGTAATTGAGAAACTTATTGCTTAAGTATTTTCATCACGGTCCAATCGTGATTTTTTAATACTCTTGCCGGTCTGTTTTTATACTTCGTGTCGAAACTCTTTGAAATTTATCAAAAGTTTTTGATTCGTGTTTCATTAAGATACACATAACCATCCTTATTGTTTGTTGTACTCTTTCTTCAGTGTGGGCGCCGGGTTGCTAACTCAACGGTAGAGTACTCGGCTTTTAAGTACGGCTAGCATCTTTTACACATTTCTATGAAGCAAGGGATTCGTCCAAATCTTCGGGATAACGCGATGCCACATCCGTAAAGGTTACGAAGTATTGATATCCACCTCTAGCCTAGCTAGATATGGGCCCACTTACGTCAATATGAACGAGGGCTAACAGATCGGTGGCACTTGTACTTTTACCAAGTAAAAGGTATTTTAGGCACTTTGCCTAATAAACTAGATTCGTAGACATTATTTGAATTAGAATCAAAACCGTCCTAGTATCCACTCTTCGAAACTGTGGATATATGAGTCTTGTTAATGTGTCCCAGACAACAATGCCACAAACAAGTCTCATCTGATTAATTCACTTTGAGCTATTTGTTTGTCATGCTATATGTTTGAGATTCATTTATATTCAAAATATAAATATTTTTATTCACATCTAATGTGCTTATCTCAATATCATCTTTATAAAATAAAACACTTAGTGTTCTAGAATATAAAGGTATACCCGCAACGGGTTATATTAGATATAGAGATAATATTTCTAGTCAAACTAGGTACATTATAACAGTCTCCTAATTTAGGTACATACCCAAAGGGTAGTTCCTAAACTTAGGTTTCTATGGTTAAAACAACGACTCTCGTCCCGTTTCCGACTCGTAGGTAGATCTCAACTGAAGTCAGTCTCCTGCTTATCAGCAGATTCTGCACATCAGTACATATTTATGTACAACAGCTAGTATCAAAATCCAATTTTGAAACTAGTAGTGAACATGTTTATGACAAACATGCTTGAAGTCGGAGCCTTGCCCGTCTTCTCTTCCTTCACGTCTGCCTTGTCCATACGGCAGTCATGCTTCAGTGACCCCGTTTACCACATTTTAGGCAGATATCTTGGGATACGTCATTTGTCTTCCAAGAAGACTGTGATGATTTTGCCTTTGCCCCTTTTAGAAGCTCTGGCTCTACCTCCTTGAGCATAGCCTTCAACTCTCCAAGATTTTTCTCTTGGTTCATAATGAACCTGCCCCAGCTTTCGGGTAGAGAGTATAAGATCAAATCTTTGGTAGTCTCGGCCACATAGGTAATGCCCAGCTAACCTAGCTGATCGATGTCAGCAATCATCTGCGACACCTAGTGCTCGACAGATGTACTATCTGACATACATGAGCGAAAAAGCTTATTTTGCAATTTGTACTTCTAAGATCTAAGATTAGATCTATGAAGATCTTTAATTTCATCATCATGGTACAAAGATCCAATCCTTAATTTTGACGACGAAATTAAAGAGTCATTGCGGTAATCATAACGGATTGAGCACAAAAGTTATCATCACCATGAGTCTTCCAAAACTCATGCTCCACTATTCGCTCAATTCCGAGCTTAGGCCCGAGGTGTCACTCTATCAAATAGAATAACTTCTCAGTTCCTAGAACTATCCTGAGGTTTTATTCCCAATCTGAAAATTGGAGCCGTTTAAAAAACATTTTCACCCAGGTTTATGTTCTAAACGCTAATCTTTCAGTTATCTTGATTCCAATAGTCCAACTATCCAATCAACGATTTCGGGTATAATCAAATATAATGATTACTATAGTCTAACTATATAATCAACTACTATTTGATCGGTTAAATTCAAATATATTGATTACTATAATCCAATTATATAATCAACTATAAATGAAATAGTTTGAATACAGTCCAACTGTTTAATTAATACAACAATTAAATATTAGTCCAACTAATATATTTATAAATTAATGACGAAAAATGAAATGAGAGCGTATTGGCAAGTATCTAAACGAAATTGCAAATTTAATACTTGCATCCCACTATTTTTCGGCGAGTCTCTAACCCTCTGTTAAGTACTCGGGAAACCTAGTTTCCTAGTGGGCTAGGATCCCGTTAAATAACACATAACCTTGACTTTGGCCAACAAGCTGTATGATATTTAACTAGGTAGATCTCTAAGATAAATTGGATCTCATCCAATTCTTAGATCCAGTAGGTGGACATCCAAATCCAAAACATATATATAATATATGCCAATATATCCGATATATTCCCTAACCTTTTTCCTCTGAATCAACTAAGCCTTGGCTTTGGCACAACAAGTTTAATGATTCCAGTTAAGCGGGACCCATTGACCTTGGAAAGCTTCGTACTCGATGTCGATGGATAAGAAGTGATCTTGACTTTGGCCAACAAATCACAACTTGGACAAGACATGCGATACGGAACAAAGCCTTCATGATTTAAACACATCCGCAATCGACAAAGGTCTTGACTTTGGCCAACAAACCAGTGCCAATCTTGGATTTTGAGAGAGAATCACTCAATGGAAGGAAATCGCTTAATATTTGTTGAGGGTTTTTTCGCGTAATTGGCAACCAATTAATTATCTTTGATTAGGTCTCATCATACACCCTTAAACATGCATTCTAAAAGCATAATAAGGCACGATAAATAAATTAATAATGATATGTGGATGGATATTTAAAACATTTTGTTCCTAGAACAAATCTCTCTTTTTCCTCTCTCCCGCTAGCACTATTCTTACTTCTACCCAATTACATAACAATTCTAAAGAAACCTCATTTACATTGAGAGGAATAGGTGAGAAGAGAAATACAAAGAATTAAGAGGTAATAGGCTGGACACGCAGGTCCAATTTAATAAATTCTAAATTTATTACAACAATTTCCAAAATTACCCTCACCATCCGATATACATTATTCAGTTCTGTACAAATAGTGATGCTATGGGTCATAATTGTCCAACACAATCATTGTCAGTGCGCTCCCACTAACCTTCTTATATACACAAGAATTATATTCATTTTTGAATTAAATCATATACCATTATGATCTTATCAAAACATTAGTTCCAAGAACGCAATGCTTGCTTAAATCCATAAATGGATTGAATTAACTTTCAATCCTTGTTTTCTTGTTTTGGTACGATAAAACCGTTGGGATGTTTATAAACATCCTCCAAAAGGTTTCCGTTGAAGGAAAGCGGTTTTGATGTTCAGCTGCCATATTTCATAAATGAAATACGCAGCATTAGCAAGCATTATGTCGTTGAGGATACCCTTTTCTGTACAAGCCTAGCTGTGTACATTTGTATGTTGCCATCATGTATGTCTTCCTTGAAGACTTATATAGTACCATTAGGCACAATGCCTTCTGGTACATCAACCAGTGTCCAAACTTGGTTGGTACACATGGAATCCATTTCGGACTTCATGGCATTTTGCCATGAATAGGGTGTCGATACCTTGTATCACTTCCTCATACGTAGGTGGTTCGTCTTCCTCAATAAGATTGACATCTTCATGAGGTGAGATCAGAAACCCATACCTCCCAGGCTGTTTTCTGACTCTCTCCGACCTACGCGGTTCTTGTGTATTCGAAGATTATTGGTACAGTTTCATCCTTGATGAACTGTTGGTGTTCCGTGAGGACTCGGTGCCTGGAACAGTATTACTCTGATTTTCATCGAGTTTTACTTTCCTACCACTTACCACTGCATATATGTATTCCTCTTAGGAAATCCGCATGGAGAGAAACAATTGAATTATTCTCTTGTGAGTTGTATAAGTACTATACTTTGGTTTCCCTAGGACATCGATAATACAAACAGTTGTATAGGCACTTATTCGATTTGGGTTCTAGTTTGGTACCATCTAAACATTTAGCGTATGCCCAGCATTCCCAAATTTTCAGGAATGAGAAACCCAATTTTTTTCCTGTTCATATTTAATATGAAGTCTGTCTAACAGATTTACATGGAACCTTATTCAAAATAAGTATTGCACTGTTTAAAGTGTATCCTCAGAAGGAAATTGGTAGCTCAAAGTGACTCATTATTAACCTTACCATGTCCAACAAATTTTGGTTTCTCTGTTCGAACACACCATCAAATTGAGGTGTCCCGGGAGGAGTCCATTGTGAAAGAATACTATACTCTTTCAAGTAATCTTGAAACTCATATGTTCAAGTATTTTACACTATGGTCCGACCGTAATATTTTTAATACTTTTACCGGTCTGTTTTCTTACTTCGTGTCGAAACTCTTTGAATTTATCAAAAGTTACCGATTTTTGTTTCATAAGAAACACAAAACCATAACGAGATGCAACATTCGTAAAGGTTACGAATTATTCATATCCACCTCTAGCCTAGCTAGACATGGCCCCACTTACGTCACTATGAACGAGGGCTAACAGATCGGTGGCATTTACACTTTTACCAAGTAAAAGGTATTTTAGGCACTTTGTCTAATTAACTAGATTCGTAGACATCATTTGAGTTAGAATCAAATCCATCCTAGCACCCACTCTTCGAAAGTGTGGATATATGAGTCTTGTTAATGTGTTCCAGACAACAATGCCACAAATAAGTCTCATCTGATTAATTCAGTTTGAGCTATTTGGTTGTCATGTTATATGTATGAGATTAATTTATATTCTAAATATAAATACTGTTATTCACATCTAATATGCTTATCTCAATATCATCTTTATAAATAAAACACTTAGTGTACTAAAATATAAAAGTATACCTGCAACGGATTATACTTGATATAGAGATAATATTTCTATTCAAACTAGGTACATTATAATAGTTTCCTAATTTAAGTACATGCCTCAAGGGCAGTTCAAAAACTTAGTTTTCTATGTTTAAAACAGTGACTCTCGTCCCGTTTCCGACTCGCAGGTTGATCTCAACTAAAGTCACTCTCTCTTGCTTATCACCAGATTCTGCACATCAGTATATATTTATGTACCACATCTAGTATCAAAAATCCAATTTTGAAACCAGTAGTGAACATGTTTCTGACAAACATACTTGAAGCCGGAGCCTTGCCCCGCCTTCACTTCCTTCATGTCTGCCTTTGTCCATACGGCAGTCTCGCTTTCAGTGACCCCATTTTCCACAATTTAGGTAGAAATCTTGGGATATGTCCTTTGTCTTCCTAGAAGACTATGATGATTTTTCCTTTGCCCCCTTTTAGAAGCTCTGGCTCTGCTTCCTTGAGCATAGCCATCAACTCTCCAAGAGTTTTCTCTTGGTTCATAATGAACTTGCCCCAGAATTCGGGTAGAGACTATAAGATCAAATCTTGGGAAGTCTCGGCCACGTAAGTAATGCCCAGCTAACCTAGCTGTTCGATGTCAGCAATCATCTACGACACCTTGTGCTCGTCAGATGTACCCTACGACATGCGCGAGCGAAATATCATCTTTTGTAATTCGTACTTCTAAGATCTAAGGATAGATCTATGAAGATCCTTCAATTTCAATATCATACTATAAGGATCTAATCCTTAGTTCTGACGAAGAAATTAAGGAGTCTTTGCGGCAAGCATAACAGATTGAGCACTAAAGTTATCATCACGATGAGTCTTCTAAAGCTCATGCTCTACTATTTGCTCAACTCCGGGCTTAGGCCCGAGAGGTTTCTCTATTATATAGAGTAACTTCTCAATTCCCAGGACTATCATGAGATTCATTTCCCAATATGAAAATTAAAACCGTAAAAGACATTTATCACCTAGGATTATGTCATTTGACGCTAATCTTTCAATTCATCTTGATTGCTATAGTCCAACTATCCAATCAACGATTTCAGGTACAATCTAATGTAATGATTACTATAGTCTAACTATATAATTAACTACTATTTGATTGGTTAAATTTAAATATATTTGATTACTATAATCCAATTATATAATCAACTATAAATGAAGTAGTTTGAATATAGTCCAACTGTTTAATTAAAACAACAATTGAATATTAGTCCAACTAATATATATAAAACAAATTAATGACGAAAAATTGAAATGAGCGTGTATTGGCAAGTATCTAAACGAAATTGAAAATTTAATACTTGCCTCCCACTATTTTTCGGCGAGCCTCTAACCCTCTGTGGAGTACTCGGGAAACCTAGTTTCCTAGTGGGCTAGGATCCCGTTAAATAACACACAATCTTGACTTTGCCCAACAAATTGTATGATACTTAACTAGGTAGATCTCTAAGATCAATTGGATCTCATCCAATTCCTAGATCCAGTAGGTAAACTTCCAAGTCCTAAACATATATCCAATATATGCCAATATATCCAACATATTGCCTAACCTTTTTCCTCTAAATCAACTAAGCCTTGGCTTTGGCACAACAAGCTTAATGATTCCAGTTAAGCGGGACCCATTGACTTTGGAAAGCTTCGTAATCGATGTCGATGGACAAGAAGTGATCTTGACTTTGGCCAAAAAATCACAACTTGGACAAGACATAAGATATGAAACAAAGCCTTCATGATTCAAACACATCCGCGATGGACAAAAGTCTTGACTTTGGCCAACAAACCAGTGCCAATCATGGATCTTGAGAATGAATCATTCAATGGAAGGAAAACGCTTAATATTTATTGAGGGATTTTCGCATAATTGGCAACCAATTAATTATCTTTTATTAAGTCTCAAGATACACCCTTAAGCATGCATTCTAAAAGCATAATAAGGCGCGGTAAATAAATTAATAGTGATATGCTGATAGATATCTCTCAAATTGTTCCTAGAACAAATCATTCCATTTCCTCTCCCCGGCTAGCACTATTCTAATTTCTACCCAATTACATAATACTTCTAAAGAAACCTCATTTACATTGAGGGGAATAGGTGAGAAGAGAATTACAAAGAATCGAGAGATAAAGGCTGGACACGCATGTCCAATTTAATAAATTCTAAATTTATTACAACAATTTCCAAAATTACCCTCACCCATCTAATATCCATCCGATATACATTATTCATACATCACATCCATGTATTCACACAAAGCATGTTATCAATCAATCTAATCCAATTAATTAATCTTTAATTAATGACCATCCAATGTTCATACAACGATTTGATTTGCGCGAGTCCAACTCGTTTAAGAATAAATACTCAAAGTACGAATTCTTGAATTATATCAAACTACAATATTAAATCCAATTTAATTTGTATTCAATACTAATTCTTTATTTAATTCCAAATTAAATAATTACACTTTTGATGTGCCTTTATGACTTAGATTCCAAATCTAATCTTAATGGGTCTCAAAGCCCAAATTAACATCCAATGTCAATTTAATTAAAGTCCAATGGGCTTTTAATTAATTCATAAGGCATTGACTTTGTCAACCAAAGCCCAATAAGGAATCACCCTTTGCCACAAAATTAATTTTGGCCCATTAGGCCCAATTAATTATTTAAAGGCCCATTTATCATATTTGGACTTTATGGAAATGGTTTTAGGCCCAATTGGATCCAACCAATTATCCTAAGCCAAACTTGGCCCAACCAAGCCCATTAAGCCCAAATACAACATTCTTAGCCCAATTCCAAATTAAGCCTAATTAATTTAATCATAATATTACAAATATCACAATTATTTAATTAAAGTGTATTAGCCATAATTAATTAGTTAAATTAATATTTCCAAAACACCAATTACACTAATTAATTATGCTTTAATTAATCAACTTATTTCCAACAAAAATTGAAGCAAAATCAATCCCAACATGCTTACAAGGCTCACGGCAATTTAGGGATTTTTTATATCTGATTTTGATTTCAATCAAATTAAATCACAAATCAATATATCCAAATATTTTAAACACATCCAATGGCTTAAAATCAAAAATACCATGAGCTAAGGGTTCCAAGTCATTCGGCCAAGCATATGGAATTAGGGGAAATTTTATCCAATTCAATTTCTCAATTCCTAAGATGGAAAAATCTAATTTAACATCATCCAAGCTCAACCGAAATCTCAATTTGAAGAAATCATGCATAAATCATAAAAGCCCCAAATTAAAGTCTATGAACCCTAATTGATTTTATGCTTAATTTAGGCTCTGATACCATTGTTGGGTTCTCTAAGAACAATAACCAAGATCTTAAGCATAAAACATGTGAATACGCAAAGTAAAGTAGCGGAAAATACTCACTTTGATCGGCTAAGAGGATGTAGGAGATAACAAAAATTCCAACATTTGAAGTTTGCTCCAAGCTCTTCTTTGATGTATGTTGAGCTTCCAAGCCTTGTTGAATGAATTCCAAACTCATGAGAGTAGTTTCCTTATCACCTTTGTATGATTCTTTGTGTGCTAGCAATGGAAAAATTTGGCAACAAAATCTTCCTATTTCTTCCTTGTGGTTCTCGGCCAAGCCAAGAAGAAGAGGGGAGAGATCATTTTCAGTTTTTTTTGGCAAAAATAGAGAGAATGAGTGTTTTGTTTCTAAAACAAAATTACACCAATACAACTTGTCCAAAAAGATGTATATCCAATTCCAAAAGGATAAAATTTGGAGGAAAAAATGCATTTAATGTATTCAACCACCTCCATCACCATAAAGTGACTAGATGTCCATAACCTAAAATTGACAAGACTTCCATCACTAAAGTAGACAATTGATGTGACTTGATGTGGGCCCCACTTGATTCAAAATCCGAGTGGGCCCGCAAACACATCCCCGGCTCAGGTTCGTCAATTCCGAATTAACGAATTTTCCTTCGCGACTTAATTAAATCAAATTTAATTAAATAATAATACCCCGCAAAATTATTACGAAAGTCGCTCGCGAATTAATTCTAAATTAATTCGTTCGCCCGAATTAAAATCCAATTTTAATTCCGTTATGAAATCTAATTTCATTTTAATATATCGAATATATTATTTAATCGATTAATTCCAAATTAATCGTTCTCTCTCTTCTAATAGAATTTTATCCGAGATAAAATCTTTCCGCAATTAATCTTAGATTAATTTTCTCTCTCTTCTAATTAATCCCAAATTAATTATGTTCGAGTCATACGTCAACGGTGAATCTTCAGGAAGTGACCCATGAGATCCCTGGATATGTTGGCAGTAAATACGGTCATCGGAGTATCCGAATACGTGCGTACCTGGTACCACGTTCTTACCGATTTACAAGACATGGTTGGCTTCTAGCAAATCACCGTGCCTACCCAATTCTCTAAAAATATTCTCTTAAGGAATATGTAATCTATTTCAGGCGTAGTATACGTAGTATTTCGTATTACGATCTAGTATCTATATCATATGCTAGGCCTAGGGCTGGAATTGTGTCTGCCCCGTACGAAGCATATATAAGATCTTTGGTAATTAGTCTCTATAATCGGATAATCATGACCTAGTCATATTATCCCGATGACTGCAGTACTAAAGAGTACTAGTTCCGTATCCTACGTGATCATCATATCCATATGACTGGAGTGATACTTCTATCTTGACATCACACCCAATACACTACGATTCTCAGTATACCCAGAAGAGACGTACACAGCACCTGTTAAAACCTCGGACGACCAAAACCAAAGTATATTGATTATCGCAAGTATTAGCGATGCAAGTCTCTGGTTAAGACCAAATACACCTACCCTGATTCAGATTCCTATAGACACATAGTCATACTACCAATGGGATTCCCATGGGTATATCCAGAGCGAAGCTGTTTCCGTACCATCGGTAAACAGAACCTCCTATTACACTTGCATGAGTATCCAATACCCAAATATATGAGAACTATGCCGTTACGCTTCCATAACACGCACAAGTGTAATACTAGTCTATTCCGTATTATCGATGTCCAGTCTCGATAATACTACGACTAGGGATATTTAATGATTAAACCTTAGTGGATTAATACTGTCTCATAACTTATTAATCTGGTATTAATCATATAGACTTTTATCATTTATGTATATCGGTAATCCAATTACAAATGATAAAAGAGTAATTTCCTTTGTCACATAGTTAATTTGTACAACAACGCCATGTTTTGTACAAATAGTGATGCTATGAGTCTTAATTGTCCAACACTTTCTTAGTCCATGTTCGTACCTTTTTATTTGGAATATCTTCTTCTTTCTTAATGCACTTATCATTTCCTCAGACCTTGTTTTCTTGAGATATCGGTTATCACTTGACTACTACCATATTTTGGCACTGTTCTAACTTAACACTTCCTTTCTGATTCTTATTAGCTTCTCTTGCTCATTCTTGGACTACATATGTAAGTCTCAACTCCTTGATCTTTCCTTACTCTTCTTTTATATCAACTCGTCTTCTATTCTCGATTGAATGTTAGAATATTCTCTCTTTATTGATTTCCATACTATAATAAACTTATTTCCTATTTTTTATATCATACTTCTCTTCTATCAATACTTACTTAGTATTTTCTCTCCTGTTTGTTGTTACGCTTTTACAATTTTACTTTCAGTATCTATATTTGTTAACCTTTCCATTTTTCTTATATTTTGTCCTATATCTGAAACTACTATGGGTTAAACTCTAGGTCCGTCTTTGTTACTGGTATCAATCGGGGATTGGGAGGGTGGGAACTAGTCTTGACGCTCTTCTGTTAGGGTGTCTTGGTGACGTATTCTTTGCCTAGAACTCTTGTGTATACCTATCTAGTGTCTCTTCCTTCACTGGGTCTTATTGTTAAAACTTATCTGATTTGCCTTTTCTTACCTTACTCCCGGTCATTTACATCCATTAAATTTTTTTTTTTAATTTTTTTTTCGCAATCATACAAATTCTTTCAAGAAGCATACTTCCTAATAAATTCCTTACACTGTCTTTTTTATCTTTTCTGTTGCTTAACTTTCTGCGGTTACTATGATCTTCCTTTGGATATTATTATGATCTCCCTGCTACTTTTCCTAAGGGACCTATTCTACTATGATGGTTCCTTTCTTGTCTTAGTTTCTCAACTCCTTACCCTTTTACTTCTTTGAATATTCTATTCACTGCAAATACTAAGGGCATTTTCTACTACGTCTAGGTCTATACGCTACTCTCTTCCAAAGATCCTATTTCTTAAAACCATGAGGTTCTGTATTCACTATATTCCTACGAATCACTCTTTACGATCTCTTATACTCCTAATATCTTTATTTCCTTGAGGGTTCTTTTGTCAATGACTTTTTGGATACCATTTGAGTGTCTTATCCCCTTACTATACTCTCTACTTCTGTAACGACCGGTAGTTTAGTTACTATTATGTTGTAGCGTCATGGTACTGTTAGACGAAGATAACATAAAATAAATTATGTTGAGACTCAAATATGCTCATAAGATGATTTTGGGGATAATCGGCTAATTTCTCGAAATCCTAGGACGAGACTGTACCGTGTTACCTTTGGACCGCCCATAGTATTTGGGGTATAACATTTTCATACAATCTCTGATTTTTATGAATTTTATACCGTTAGAAATTTGAGAGCGAGACCTACAACTTCCATGTTAAACATTTTCCCAAATTCGGAGCATAACCGGGCCAAAAACGCAACTCAAAATCAAGATGAATAGTGATTTCGGGGCTATATGGAAGATTCTCAAACTTTCCTCATTTTTCTACACTATTCTATCTACAACTTCCCAAATATCAATTGGGTCCACTATATAAAGAGTTTACTATTTACTAATTCCAAAAAAATTAAAAGAGAAAATGAAGAAAATATAAGGAGGAAAACGTAAAAGAAGAAGGAGAAGAAAGGAAGAGAAGAAGAAGAAGAAGAAGGAGAAGAAGAAGAAAAGAAAGAAAGGAAAAAGAGAAGAAAAGGGAAGCACACAGAAGCTTAGCATCCATGGAAGCTTGATGAGTGAAGGAAAATCAAAACAATGGAGGTAAGAAAACTTGACCCATTTTCTTATTTTGGAGTTTTTGAATTTGAAGACTAAAGTAGGATGATTTGCTTGGTAGTGATGATGGTAGTATGAGTTTTGACATTAAAAACTATAGAAGCATTGATGATTCCGAGTTTGTGGGTTTTGGGTAAAACTTGATGAAGTAATTAGAATATGTTTAGGTTGATGAATTGATTGTTGGAAGATTGTAGTAAGTTGATGACTTGAATTAATGAAGTTGGATGGTTTTGGGTTGATGAAATGAGTAGTTTTAGATTTGTTATTCAAGTTGTGGGTTTAGTAAGAATGATGATGAATGATGAATTTGAGTAAAAATGAAATGATTTGGAGTGTTATATGATGATAATTATGTTTTGCATGTGATGTTTTTGATTGAGGATGTATGGAATTAATATAAATTGATGGTTACGTAAAATGGGGGTAGAGTTACCTAAGGTTGTAAGAATGGGGGGATTTAGGCATGCCGCATACCAAGTGTTCGATATAATGCCACACTTCAATTAATTGAAGAAAATAAACACAATTCATATGTTATAAATGGTGCTTAGAATGGTTAAAATTCTGTTAGGGGATGTTGGATTGATGGAATTAGAAAAGAAGGCGAAATAAGAAAGTTACATGGCGATGTTGGTTTAGGATGTTTTCTGGACAGGTTATGAAGAATTACTTATAGGTTACGTTTCTGATGTCCGATTGATGAAGCGTAAATTTTTGGATAAACTAGACATAAAAGGTAGTAACATATCTAATATTTAGAATTTTTTGACTTAATACGAGACCGAACCGAATTTTTGAAGTCGGGTGACCAGCTGCCCCAGTGCCCAGTTTTTCAGTCACACAGCCCTTCAACTTCGGTCTATAACTTGAGTTTCTGAAATCGAAATTAAGATCCGTAAAAACCAAAATAAACTTGATACATTAAGGACCATTATATTAAAATTTTAACTTCAGATTCATTTCTGATTAATTGCAGCGGATTTCCAAAGTTGGGTGTCATGCAGTGAATTTTCTAATGATTAACGTAAAGTAAGTTTCCGCTGCCGCACTTGCTTAACTCCAAACCTAAGTCTGTAAAATTCATAGATGCCATAGATATCTCCAATTTTTGGAAAGATTATGTGTCGATGTATTTTATATTCTTTTATGTCATATGAAGATATTCCGAGTTATGGAAACTAACGATTGTATGGATCTTAGATTGATGCTAGGATACTAGAAGGTCTCCCACACCGTGAATCACTCTCGATTTGCCATAGCATTGTGAGTGAACACTTTTTCCTTGAAACTGATTTTTATTTCGTTATTATTGTTTCAGACTTATATTTTCACGCTTTAGGGCGTTAGAAAAATTTATTTACAGTTATTTTATTTACAGTTATGTTTCGAGTGAGTAAAAGATTATTAGAAGACATTGTTTACAGTTTTAAGTTTTGAAACATAAGTTTTTATGTTTTCAGGGCATGAGGGAAAAACTCACCCCAATATGAAACTATTACAGAGATGGAATTGACGGATTGGGTCTGTGTGCACACATTGAGCAGGACTAGGGTTGACAGATCCTCGAAATCCTGGTTTCAGAACTTGGGCGATAACATAGATCCGCACCCCCAGTTCTAGTTTGTGGCTATGCTTAGTTGAGTTGTGGTCCTGGGCATAGACCACCAGTTTCAGAGATGCCCAGTTGAGTTATGGTCATGGGCATAGAGTACCACCAGTTCAGAGGCTCATAGTTGAGTTATGGTCCTGGGAGAAGAGTATTATCAGTTTCAGAGACCAGGTTGAGTTATTCCCGGACATGTCCAGTTGAGTTATGGTCCTGGACGTAGAGCAGTTTCAGTTTTCATATTTTTAGTACATAGTTTTTAGAAAGCAGATTTCAGTAAATAATTTTCAGAAACTAGATTTTAGAAACAGTTTTCAGAAACCAGAGATTTAAAGCTATTTTTCAGGAAGTTCAGTTTCATAAAGAGATTTCATATGAAGTGATTTTTCTAAAAGTTTTAGTTTTTAAAGACTTCATGTTTTACTTTGAGATTTTCAGATTAATGTCCACTCACTTAGATCATATAGCGATCTAACCCCCACTCCAGTTTCTATATCCTGCAGGTTACTCGGAGGGCGAGCTCGGGAGGACAGATACTGATGCAGTCACTAGGGATGGAGTCCACCAGTACAGAGTCACAGAGTATAAGAGTGCAGTTCAAATTCAAAGTAATTGTATGCATTCATTAGTGTCATATAAGTCAGTATAGGTAACCATTAAAGAGTGGTAAGAAAATGATATTTTGAATACATAGTTAATTAAAGTAAAGGTATTTTATATTGTTCAGTCGAGTTGTGGTCTCCGTGCATGATATTGCATTTGAATGGTTTAGAATACAGTCGAGAAGTCAGAGACTAATGAGGTTAGAACTGATATCCCCTGCCGGTAACATCTCCCAGATCGGGATGTTAAAAAGATGGTATAAGAGCATGGTATAGTGAGTTAGTGACTGCAGTAGGCAGAGTGTTGGGGTCTTATATACGCAGTATATTCGGGATACCCATATATGAGGCAATACCTCTCCAGTATACGATCCTCGAGTACTTCCTCAAAGCTCCATAGACCGGTTAGTAAACCTTCTTAGATCATTCAAATATCATCTCATGTAAGAACAATTTCTCTCTAGATATTAGATAAGAAACCTTCTTGAGATTATACCGATCTAGTAGCAGAAAAATAAACAAGCTATGGTACCAGACAAAAAGATTTTAAGAAAGGTTATCAGGGAAGTGAGAAACGAAAGCTATAAGAAAGCATCTAGGAATACATAAGATTATAGGTAATCAGAAATAAAGAATAGTGAGAAGATGGAATAAGGCAGAAAGATTGTGAGGATATCTACCCAGGAATATGTTAGGGAATAGAAAAGCCTGAGCAAGTAATAAAGCGCCTAGAATTAAGATCCATTCCCTCCTCAGAAGACTCATTGAAGCCGAACAAGTAGTCTTCAAGTACTTCCTATAGATAGTAAAGACCTATGAGTATTTATTCAGGAAAATAGGAAGAAAATGAAAAGTTAGGAAGCAGAGTAAGATACAGAAGGTAGATATCTAAGTAATCGGAAGGAAATAAAGGATAGAGAAATATAAACAGATAAGAAATGCTGAAATCTATAGTAATAAGAATTAGAGACATGGAGTTAAGTAATAAAGGACGATATCATAATTAGTAGAAAATAAGAGTATAGCAAGACTATATCAGAATAAAAGTCGAGTAGATCTAAGAAAAGGTTCTTTCCCTCGAGCGAGATACCTTCATTCCCTAGAAGAATTCCTTCGAGACGATCCAATATTTCTCTGAATCATCTCGTAAAGGTAGCTAACTCGCCGAATAATCAAGGACCGCTATAAGGTAGAGAAGTAAGAAAGTTAAGGACGATTGTGGAACTCTCTAATGGTTACATAATGCCATAGAGAAAGAGAGAGTTTAGATCTTCCGAAACTCAAACTTGTAGGCAGACAAGATGAGTGGCGATTGAAATAACAGTTAGCTCCCCTAGGCAAGAGATCCAATAGATAGGGCTTCGACCTACCCAGATTTTCACTCATTCGAGATACCAGTTTAGGAAGTTATCCTGATAGAGTCTATCTCGTACCCATCCTACATGAGCAATAGACTCCATCAGGACATAAAGTATAAAAACAAGGACGAAGAAACTCGCCGAGCCATAAAGAAAAAAACCAATGAAATGTAAGCAGCTCATGTCAGCATGATTATAGATGATCGTAAGAAAACCCAACGAGAGTCCACTTCAAGAAATAAAAGGACCTTGAAAGGTAGACCACCTAGAAGAAAGATTAAGGAAATTTCGAGGATATAAAGAAGAAAATGCAGGGTAGTGCAAAGATTAAGGTAAATCAGAGTGAGGATTGCCAGACCAGTAGAAGATCACAAGAAATATCAAATTTTGTAGAACCCACAGATAAGCCTGAGACAGTAGAAATCTGTATAAGAATAGGCCTATGAAGTTAGAGATATTTATGAAGTGATAAGAGTATTAGTATGGATAATATGATAAAGTGATCAAATCAAAGATTATAACAAGAACATGAGGTTAAGATTCAAGAACTAGATATAAAAGAAAGACTCACAGTTATCTTAGTAAGGAGTATAATATGAAAATGGCATGAGAAATGAGAAGAGTAACAAGGAAATTTAGTATATTTGGGCGCAAAGACAACATAATGAAGAAATGATAGAGTGAAGAATCGATAATAGTTCTGGGACCCTAGAGCTTAATAAAGAAAAGAACTAGTGAGGGAGAGCAAATGATAGGATTAGACAAATCACGTGATGGCTTATGGTAATGAGTAGAAGGATGATTTTAGGAAGAGTGTAAGGTATGGACCAAAGATTTAGTAGAAGATGACCGTAGTAGTTGAACTAAATAAAGTTTTTAAGGAAGTAAAGGAATAAGGAGTCGAGAGACTAAGATTAGGAAGGAACCTTCATAGCAGAATGAGCCCCTTAGGAAAAATAGTAAAGAGATTATAGTAGTACCCAGAGGAAAAGTACGTATTAATTGCTGGATGTTAAGCAACAGAAGGGTTAAGAAATAGTATAGGAAACTTGCTAGAGAATGCTTCGAGAAGGACTTGTATTGAAACAAAACAAAAAGGACTAGGAGTAAAGTTAGAAAAGGTAAGTCAGAAAGGTACTAGTAGTAAGACCTAGTGGAGGAAAAGACATTAGACATATATATACAAGAGTTTTAGGCAAAAAGTATGCGTCACTGAGACACCGTAATAGAAAAGTCTCAAGATTAGTTTCAAACCTCCCAACCCCCGATCGAAACTAGTAACAAGGATGAACCTGAAGTGTAACCCATCGTAGTTCCAGTTATAGGGCGAAGCAGAAGAAAAAGTGAAAAGGATAATAGGTATAGATACTGAAGTAAGATTATCAAGGAGTAATAACATCAGCAGAGGAAATACTAAGTAAATATAGGCAGAAGTATAATATGGTATATAACAAAGAAAACAAGTTTACCACAGAATGAGAATCAATAAGAGAAGGTATTCTAGCATGCGACCGAGTTTAGAAGACAAGAAAATATAAAAGAATGGTAAAGAAAGATCGAAGAGATGAGACCTGCGGATATAGTCCAAGGATAAACCAGTGAATTTACTAAGGATCAGAAAGGAAGATGTTAAATTGGAACAGTACCGAAATAAAGTTGTAATTAAATAATAAGCAATATTTCCCCGGTAAGAAGACATAAAAATAGACCCAGAAGTTCTTAGTAGATGGAAGACTAAAGTAAAGGACAAATTAGTACTAAGAAAATTTTAGAGAGTAAGACTGTAAAAGTGCAATTATGATAGCATAGGGTATTTATTAAGAAATAGGTAACGGTAAGTAATAGCAAGGAAAATTTTTTTTTGGATTTAATGATTATACAAGGTACTCAACCCTAGTCTAGGATAATCAAGCCACTGCAGGTTTGGAATTATTCTGGTTGCGGATATAGATGGTTTGGCGGATTCATATCGTAGTTTGGAAATAAAGAAACAAGTTAGTACGAAGCCGAGATTGTTATAGAAGATGAATCCTTGAGCAGCGGAATATTGGCAAGAATCTGAATAACGGCCTTTGAAAAGTAAAGTATGAAAGAATACAACCAAAATAGAAAAGGGACATTGGGAGATATCAGTAAGTTAGAAAACCCCCAAACCCCCTTAGGAGGCAAAATTCTAAAACTCAAAGAAGAGAAGCTTATAGACGGTTGAAGGTTGTATAAGAAGTATAGAGAGTTGATAGCTAGTGATGAGAAGGAATATTAAGATTAGGTTGGACAAATGGAATAGAGAAATATCAAGTATAGATATGAAGATAGTAGTATCTTTGGTAAGAGTCAAAGAATCTAATCAAGTAAGGCAGTGTATAACATCAGTAAAGGCCTAAAAGAAAGAATCTTGGGAATTACAGAATATGTATTCCGAAAATAGAAAAGAAGAAGATCAAGTAACCAGCAGAGGTTAGAGAAAAGAAGATAAGTATAGAATAATCTTTAGATATTATTAAACTAAGAAACCACGAGTAGACACCAGAAAGGATTCGAGGACAAATCCTATTTAAGGGGGGGAGAATTTGTAACGATCGGTAGTTTAATTACTATTACGTTGTAGCGTCATGGTACTGTTAGATGAAGATAACATAAAATAAATTATGTTGAGACTCAAATATGCTCATAAGATGATTTTGGGGATAATCGGCTAATTTCTCGAAATCCCGGGACGAGACTGTACCGTGTTACCTTTGGACCGCCCATAGTATTTGGGGCATAACTTTTTCATAAGATCTTCGATTTTTATGAATTTTATACCGTCAGAAATCTGAGATCGAGAACTACAACTTCCACATTAAATATGTTCCCAATTCGGATCAGAACCGGGCCAAAATGCAAGTCACAATCTGGATGAATAGTGATTTCGGGGCTATATGGAAAATTCTCAAACTTTCCTCATTTTTCTACACTATTCTACAACTTTCGAAATATTAATTGGGTCCACTATATAAATGGGTTACTATTTACTAATTCCAAAAAATTAAAAAAATAGAAAATGAAGAGAAAATATGGAGGAGGAAAATGTAAAAGAAGAAGGAGAAGAAAGGAAGTGAAGAAGTAGAAAAGAAAGAAAGGAAAAAGAGAAGAGAAGGGAAGCACAAAAAAGCTTAGCTTCCATGGAAGCTTGAAGAGTGAAGGAAAATCAAAAGAATGGAGGAAAGAAAACTTGACCCATTTTCTTATTTCGGAGTTTTTGAATTTGAACATTAAAGTAGGATGATTGGCTTGGTAGTGATGATGGTAGTATGAGTTTTGACATTAAGAACTATAGAAGCATTGATGATTCCAAGTTTGTGGGTTTTTGGTAAAACTTGATGAAGTAATTAGAATATGATTAGGTTGATGAATTGATTGTTGGAAGATTTTAGTAAGTTGATGACTTGAATTAATGAAGTTGGATGGTTTTGGGTTGATGAAATGAGTAGTTTTAGATTTGTTATTCAAGTTTGTGGTTTTAGTAAGAATGATGATGAATGATGAATGATGAATTTGAGTAAAAATGAAATGATTTGGAGTGCTATATGATGATCATTTATGTTTTGGATGTGATGTTTTTGATTGAGGATGTATGGAATTAATATAATTGATGGTTATGTAAAAAGGGGGTAGAGTTACCTAAGGTTGTAAGAATGGGGGGATTTAGGCATGCCGCATTCCAAGTGTTCAATATAATGCCACACATCAATTAATTGAAGAAAATAAACACAATTCATATGTTATAAATGGTGCTTAGAATGGTTAAAATTCTGTTTGGGGTTGTTGGATTGATGGAATTAGAAAAGAAGGCAAAATAAGAACGTTACATGGCGATATTGGTTTTGGTTGTTTTCCGGACAGGTTGTGAAGAATTGCTTATAAGTTACGTTTCCGATTTCCGATTGATAAAGCGTAAATTTCTAGATAAACTAGACATATAAATTAGTAACATATCCAAAATTTAGAATTTTTGGACTTAAGACGAGACCGAACCGAAATTTTGAAATCGGACGACCTACTGCCCCAGTGCCCAGTTTTTCAGTCGGACAGCCCTTCAACTTCGGTCTATAACTTGAGTTTTTGAAATCGGAATTAAGATCCGTAAAAATCAACATAAACTTGATACATTAAGGACCATTCTATTAAAATTTTAACTTCAGATTTATTTCCGATTAATTGTAGCGAATTTCCAAATTTGGGTGTCATGCAGTGAATTTTCTAATGATTAACGTAAAGTAAGTTTCCTCTACCGCACTTGCACTGTGAGTGAACACTCTTCCTTTAAATTGATTTTCATTGTTTTTAAATAGGACTTATATCAAACTTATATATCAGACTTATGGCAAATCGAGAGTGATTCACGCTGTTAGAGACCTTATAATATCCTGGCATCAATCTAAGATCCATACACTCGTTAGTTTCCATAACTCGGAATATCCTCATATGACATAAAAGAATATAAAATACATGGATACATAATCTTGCCAAAAATTGGAGATATCTATGGCATCTATGAATTTTACGGACTTAGGTTTGGAGTTATGCAAGTGCGGTAGAGGAAACTTACTTTACGTTAATCGTTAGAAAAATTCTCTGCATAACACCCAACTTTGGAAATTCGTTACAATTAATCGAAAATGAACCTGAAGTTAAATTTTAATAGAATGGTCCTAAATATATAAAGTTTATGTTTATTTTTACGGATCTTAATTCCAATTTCAGAAACTCAAGTTATAGACCGAAGTTGAAGGGCTGTTCAACTGAAAAACTGGGCACTGGGGCAGCAGGTTGCCCGACTTCAAAACTTCGATCCGGTCTTGTCTTAAGTCCAAAAATACTAAATTTTGGATATGTTACTACCTTATATGTCTATTTTATCTAGAAATTTACGCTTCATTAATGGGATATCAGAAACGTAACTTAAATGCAATTCTTCACAGCTTTGCCGAAAAACATCCTAAACCAACATCCCCATGTAACTTTCTTATTTCGCCTTCTTTTCTAATTCCATCAATCCAACACCTGTAAGTGTCCTAAATATGCCACGGGATCTTTTAAGTGTGATTAGTGTGTGAATAAATCAAGAAGTTTGCGGAATGAACTTACATTAATCGGCTTTGACTTTCAAAACTTTTATGGATGTTGAAGCTTCCTAGCTCATGGGTGAGTATCCCTATCACCTTCATTTGACTCTCATATGTGCTAGCAAGATCAAAATTAACCAAAAATGCCCTCCAAGAGAAGCAATTATTTGGCTAACAGAGGAAGCAATCGACCTTCTTTGGATGAGGCCATTCGGCCAAATAGTCTTCAAAGACAGAGAGAGCCATTTTTGCACTTTCTTCGGCGTTGTTTCAAAAAACAAACACAGTGGCCATTTTCCGTTTTTCATTTTCAAAAATTGCAGAGGCCATAGCTTTTTTTTTTTTTTTTTTTTTTTTGCATTCGGCCTTATTGTAGAGAAGTCATAGAGCAATTACATTTTTTTTTCTTTCATTCTGCTTGCCACCCCTTTTGAGGCCATTTCGGCCAAGTCTTCTAAAGACTAGGAAGAAGCAATTGCTCGGCCAAAAAAAATGGGAAAAAGATAATAATGAATAATAATATGATATACTTCTATCACCAAAACCCATCATCTACTTCTATCACCAAAGGTGACTAATGATGTAAGTGAAGTGGGCCCCATTTTAAATTCAAAATTCAAGTGTGCTTGCTCAAGACACTTCGGGCTCGGATTCGTTTAATCCGATTAAATGAATTTTCCGTCACGGCATAATTAAATCCAATTTAATTAAATAATAATACCTAGCAAAATTATTACGGAAGTCGCTCGCGAATTAATTCCAAATTAATTCGTTCGTTAGAATTTAAATCCAATTTATTTCCACATTGAAATCCAATTTCATTTAATATATCCAATATATTATTTTAGCCCAATTTAATAAATTAATTAGTAAAATCCAATTTCACACCATTAAATTTACTTTGCAGATTAATTCCAAATTAATCGTGTTCTCTCTTCTTCATAAATAAATCCCAGATTAATTCTTTCTCTGATAATTAATCCCAGATTAATTCTTGCCGTAATTAATCCTAGATTAATTTTCTCTCTCTTAATTAATCCCAGATTAATATTGTTCGAGTCAAATATCATCGGTGAATTTTTGGAATGCGACCCAAGAAATCCCTGGATATGTTGGCAGTAAATTCGGTCATCGGACTATATCCGAATACGTGCGTACCCGGTACCACATACTTATCGATTTACAAGACATGGTTGGCTTCTAGCAAAGCACCATGCCTACCCAATTCTCCAAAAATATTCTTCTACGGAATATAAGATCTTTGTCAGGCGTAGTATATATAGTATTGCGTATAACGATCCAGTATTGGATGTAGCATGATAGGCGTAGGGTTGGAATTGTGTCTGCCCCGTACGAAGCATATATCGGATCACTAGCAACTAGTCTCTTTATGATTGGAAAGTCATGACCTAGTCATACTTCCCCGATGGCTATAGCACTTAGAGTACCAGTTCTGTATCCCTGCGTGATCATCATCTCCATATTACTGAAGTGATACTTCCATCTTGACATCACACCCAATACACTACAATTCGCAGTATACCCAGAAGAGGCGTACACAGAACCTGTTAAAGCCCCGGACGACCAAAACCAAAGTATATTGATTGTTGCAATATTAGCGATGCAAGTCTCAGGTTAAGACCAAATACACCTACCCTGATTCAGATTCCATAGACACATAGTCATACTACCAATGGGATTCCGAGGGGTCTATCCAGAGCGAAGCTGTTTCCGTACCATCGGTAAACAGAACCTCCTATTACACTTGCATGAGTATCCAATACCCAAATATATGAGACTATGTCGTTACGCTCGCCCATAACCGCAAAAGTGTAATATTAGCCTATTCCGCATTATCGATGTCCAGTCTCGATAATACTACGACTAGGGATATTTAATGATTAAACCTTTTTGGATTAATATTGTCTCATAACTTATTAATCCGAAACTAATCATGAGGACTTTTATCATTTATATATCGAGGTAATCCAATCACAAATGATAAAAGAGCAATTTCCTTTGTCACATAGTTAATTTGTACAACAACACCATGTTCTGTACAAATAGTGATGCTATAGGTCATATATGTCCAACAACAACCCCCAACAAAATTTTAACCATTTTAAGCACCATTTATAACATATGAATTGTGTTTATTTTCTTCAATTAATTGAAGTGTGGCATTATATATCGAACACTCGGTGTGCGGCATGCCTAAATCCCCTCATTCTTACAGCCTTAGGTAACTCTACCCCCATTTTACATAACCATCACATACTAACATCATTCAACTTCTTAATCCTACTTGAAAATAGCCTCCTTTTTCATCTTAACAATGGTCGAATCTTACCTCCTTCCGAGATACAAAGAACCCCAATTAAAACTTTCAACCATTGTCTAGATTCCTAAACTCTTCCAACATAATACACTATCTACTATCATTAACCAAACACACAAGCAATAAATTGTTGGTTTCTATAATATGTCCCAAACAAAGATTAAGCATGTGAAATACTATAAAGAATATATATTTAAACATGAAGTATGGCGGAATCATACTTACAATTCCTTGTGATGAATTAGAAGATCAAATGGTAGAAGCTCCAAGTGATGGAGGATTCGGCCAAGAGGAAGAAGAAGACTTCAAGCTCCAAGCTCTTGTATTCCAAGCTCTTTGAAGGTTTCCCTATCACCTCTTTTGATCCCTTGCTTGTGCTAGCAAAAATGGAGAAGTGGAAGATCAAATCTTCCTTGCCCTTGACAATGGAGCTCTCGGCAATTTGAGAGAGAAGAGAGAATTTTTGAAAAAGTCTTGATTAATTAATCTTTGTATTACCAAAAATCAATTTATATTATGTTATAATTTATTAAATTAATAATAAATCTATAACATAAACCATGCAATGGCTTAGAGTGTCCAAC
>SKCR01019064.1:0-42232 GCA_019454045.1 Zanthoxylum bungeanum | reverse complement strand
CTGGGTCTGTTTCAATTAGGGATAGGAGCTTGGATTACCTACATTACTGGTGCATCTCCTATAATGGAGGTCTCAATACAGAACGTTGTGGCTTTTGGATTCCCATTTGCATTGGCGTTTATGTTGAGGCGATCTTTGAAGCCAATGTACTTCTTTAAGAAGATGGAGGAAGAAGGTAGGTTGCAGATTTTGACCTTGACTCTTCAGGTTATTAAGAACTTGAATGCTCTTTTTGTTCGGGTTCACGGGGTTAGTTTGTTCTGTATTGCAGGCTTATCTTCTGGATTGTTGTTCCATTTGTTGGCCAAATGAAATTTATGGTTTATAAACTTACTTAATTTTGTGTTTTCAGTTTCATCGACAATAAGTTTTATTTGTATTTCTGGATTTTAATGAAGTTGCTAATGTTCTTTTCTTTTAGTTATATGTTAAAGCAATCGAGTACTTTTTGCCTTTGCTATGACTATGAGCATGAATCCATAGAATTGTTCATTGAACTTGTGGGATGTTTCTTGGCATTTGTTGGATTTGTCTGAAAAAGAATTTGCTTCTTATTCTTAGATACAATGTTTTGAGGCAATTTGACCTCCATTATTGACCATTAAGCCCTATCAGAACCAATCACATTTCACACAAAGCCCTCCATTATTGACCATTAACCAATGTTTTAGCAGAAATTTGCTAAAGGTTTGTTGTGAATATGAAGTCGTTCGCATTTTAAGAGGTTTAACGACAAGTCGTTTGCATTATGAGAGACCAAACGACAAACACTTGTGTACATACATACATACATACATACATACATGGAAGTGGTAGTACTAATACATAACACTAAACTGACATGCCTAGTGTAAGAAGACTACTCCAAAAACATAAAACAAAACACACGTCACAATAACATTAACTGAAACTGAAGATGCAAAAGCTGATCCGGTAGCCATGGCCGGTGACGGAGCCATCGCATCTTCTAAAGCATGGACTATAGGTTCTGTCAATAGCATTGCAAGAAGCAAAACAGCTGCTGCTGCAGCAAAAGAAACGTTGATGGAAGCCATGCATTTGATACTCAAATGTGATGTAATGTAATGTAGGTGAAGATATTTTGATGACTCAGTGATTTATTATTATATAAGGGTCACACAATAAAAGATCCAATGCATGTCTTACACGTGTCACGAGAATTAGTCCACGTGTCAGAATTTGTGCATGCATGTAAATGCTTGGCGTTGCCACATTTTTGCCTCGATAGTAAAGATTTTGTGCATGCATACAATCATTTTGAATACCACAAATTTGAATACTGCCACAGTCTTTAGCTTATGATCTCTAATGATCAAGCAGCGGATGATCAATGTAAATTTTTTTTTTTCAATTATGAGAAGTAAATTTTTTTTTTTTAATCTAAATCGTCATTAATCTGCTGTGAATTGAACGAAAGCCAATAAGTAAAAATATATAAAAATAGTAATCAAAATGTGAAACGTCTATGAAAGGCAATGAATTGTTGAATAGCACAATATGATTATCTTTAAACAAAATTTTGACAATTTAAAAATAAATAATGCTATATTATAGGGCGGGCAAGTTTGGATTTGGATCATATTGGGAAATATGAAATGGGTATCGAAGAAGAAGGTAACTATCAAAACTCATCAGTAAGCACAAACAAATATGAATATGATTATTCATATTGGCTTTAATAACTATAAAAAAAATGTTAAAGAGTGGAAGACAAATCCAGCAAGATGGGTACCTATTCTGTGGTTTCAATATAAAAAAATGGGGCTCGGGAAATTCCCGAATCCATGTGTTCCTCATTTTGGTATCTGTTAGAGATGGATAATGATCATGGATGAGGTTAAATTATCTCTGTGATTATCATATCTTATTAGGAGATTAGGTATTAGGATAAGTCTTAAGTGTTTTAATTTCAACTTCTATTGTTATTTAAGTGTCTATTATTAACTTTATAATGAGAATTTAATAAAAAAAAACTTGTGATTTTGTTCTCACCTTAAGAGAATCAATCGATTATCTGATGGAATCACTCTGCTGATATCAGATATTCAACATCTCTAAGACTCTAACTAAGACCACTCTGTTAGTATGAGAGATTTTAGTCTATCATTCTCTGATTGAGACCACTTTATTAATACCATAAACTTATCTATCTATTTATTCTCCTAAATATACATGGGGCCGGGTCATATGAATTGATATCAGAGGCATGGCAACAGATGAGGAGTGTATTGAGCGGTTGAAAGTTGGATTTAGAAGAATTGGAGACAGCTTGCAGAGAATTGAATCGTATTAAAGGCACACTGAAGGAGCTCTCTGATGCATTACTTTCAAACCATGGTTCCACGCAGCAAATCAAAAACTAAGGAGTGCCTAAATAATTACCATAATCGCATTGATAATAGTATTTTGTCTCCTGAATGACATGGCTTGCCTATTGGTGTTAATTACATGTAAGAGATCATGAGGAGTTGAACCTGGATCTCTCCGGGAATATTTGTATGGTACCTATTGAGAAGTGTGTGAGGGATATTAATGTAGTCTTTGTTATAAAGTTTGATAAGCTTATAAATTTTTTTTTTGAAATCGTTGGAAATCTCATTGCCAAACCACCCATTTCGGGCTCGGAGCATGTAAAATCCCCGGCTGTCCCAGGCTTTTACAAGAAATGCACTGGATTCGAATACAAGACCTCAATGTGAGATCTTAAACCCTATACCACTAAGCCACGTCCCTTGGAGACGATAAATTTAAAAGTTAGTTTATACTCACAGTCCAATACTTATAAACTAAGGTGGATAAGATGGAGAGAAGTTGCGTCTTTGATGTTGTGAATGATGGTGGTTCACTTTAAAATCACAGGGTCCAATGATTATTGCAGGATTTCTAGAATGAAAATGATTTCTTCAGTGTTGGTGGTTTGCTTGGAGCTGTGCTTCCAGAATTTGAACAACAACAGTTGACTGGATGAGATTACATTATCTCAATATTAGTAGTCATTTTCATATCTTATTTATATGATTAAGAGATTAGGTATTATATATAATAAGTGGTTCCAAGGGGCGTGACTTTGTGGTGTAGGGTTCAGGATCTCATCTTTAGATCTTGGTTTCGAATATAGTGAGTGTGTTGTAAGAGCTTAGGAAAGCCGGAGATCTTACCTCCGCTTAAGCCCATAAGGGGTAGTTTGGTGGCGGAGTTTTTAACGATTTCAAAAAAAAAGTATTATAATAAGTGACAGTTTAATATGACTTCTAGTAGAGATAAAATTAATAACTTTTTTAATTTCAAAAGTTCTAATAAAAATTTTTGGTGATGTATGGTTGTTAAATATAATTTTTGAGAATAAAATAATATTTTACCTTAAAAACTCAAAATTTGGGCTCTTGAGAGTTGAGGTAACATAGGTTTTTTAAAAGGTTAAATTGTCCATAATATTTTTATTTAATTTAACAACATTATTTCATTTCTTTCATAACACAACTAAAAAAAAAAAAACTTACCCAATAAAGTAATTTTATAATTTTTAATAAAAACTCTCATTCACAATCAATCACTTAATTTTATTTTAATCAGAAACTCTAATTTTAAATACTATATTTGAAAAATTATATCAAACGGACTTTAAATCTTAAGTGTTTTAATTTCAATTTTTATTGTTATATATTTAAGTGTTGTTAATAGGCAGAACTTTATAATGAAAAATTAATAAACAAATTTATAGTTTTGCTCTTATCCTAAAAGAATCAATCAATTATTTGATGAAACCATTTCATTAATATCGGATATTCAACTTCTCTAATTAATAAAAAAAACTTGTGGCTTGGTTTGATTTTTCAATCCGTCTCAAAAAATTATTCAATACACCACGTGCATGCACGACAATGTTTACTGTGACTTTTATGCGGGCATTATTAAAGGTAGGTCTACCTTTTGTTTACATCCAGCTACTCAAACGTGTTGGGGGCGAGTAAATCTTTGATGCAACAGCGGTATGAATGACGTAATACCATTAATCAATTAAAAAATAATATGTTTAATTTTCTTCATATTTTTTAGTTATTTTTTGACTTTTTAGCACGCGTGGTAAATGATGATTAGCTTGTTGCATGGATGACGTGGTACCGCTGTTGCACCAAAGATTTTCTCGTTGGGGGCACCCATTATTTAAACAATTTGTAAAGAAAGTGCAACTCCACAAGGTGCTTAATCTAATGGCTAAACCCTCCATGGTCAAAGTTCTTGAGGAAGCCAATGTCTCTCCAGTACCACCACCAAACTCATCATCATCATCTGTTCCATCAACTCTTCCCTTAACTTTCTTTGACCTTCCATGGCTTTTCTTCTCTCCAAGCCAACCTCTCTTCTTCTATCAGTACCATTTTCCCACCTCCCATTTTCTCTCCTTCACTCTCCCAATTCTCAAACACTCACTTTCACTCACTCTCCAACTAATACCCCCTTTTGCAAGCAATCTTATGTTGCCACCAGACTCTAATTACAAACCCTACATTGTTTGCACCGATGGCGACTCCGTTTCATTCACAGTCGCCGAGTACTCTAATGCTGATCATTTCAATCACTTAACAGGCAATCACCCTAGAGATGCTGCTGAGTTTCACTCATTGGTTCCTGAATTAACAAGCAAAGTGGCCGCTGGTGCAAGTATTCATGAAGTTCTTCCTTTGCTTGCGGTACAAGTTACAATATTTCCCAACGTTGGTTTATCCCTAGGGTTTGCTTATCACCATGTTGTTGCTGATGGAAGAACGTTTAACAATTTCGCCAAGACATGGGCATCATTTTGCAAAGACTCATCTTTCTCAATTCAGCCATTGGCGCCATCGTTTGATCGTACGGTTATAATTGACAGATACGGGCTTGAAGATGTTTTCTTGAACGAGTGGCGCAAGAGAAAGTGCTCAGAAGATATTAGTTTTGGTAAAGAAACTGATCGTATTGATTTGTGTAGCATGGCTAGAGTTACATTCGTGGTGGGCTCAAATGACATGGAAAATATCAAAAGTTGGATTATTGCTCAATGTAACAACAAGAACATGACACAACCAGTGCATTTATCACCATATGTACTAACTTGTTCTTTTGTATGGGTTTGTTTGGTAAAATTAGCAAAAGCACAAGAGTGTACCAAAAGTGAAAAATATTTAGGTGATGATCCGATTTACTTCGGGTTCAATGCAGGCGGTATAATCCGTTTGAATTATCCGGTACCCACTTTGTATTTCGGTAACTGTATCGGGTTTGGTCGGTCCATGAGTACAAGGAGAGAGTTGTTGGGTGAAGATGGGATAATTGTGGCAGCAAATGCAATTGGAAACACAATCAAGAAGCTGGATAAGGCAATGCTTGAAGGTGCAGATAAGTGGATTTCGGATTGGGAGGTATTATTCGGGTCGGATATCCATATTTTGGTTTCCGGGTCACCAAAGTTGGATCTTTATAAGACTGATTTTGGTCGGGGCAGGCCTAAGAAGATAGAGGAGATCTCAATTGATAAAATGAGGGACATTTCACTTACTGAGAGTAGAGATTTTGAAGGTGGAATTGAGGTTGGTTTGGCTCTACCAAAAGTTCAAATTGATGCCTACACCTTTCTCTTTAATCAAGGTCTAAAGCTACTTCAATAATGTTTCTTGTATCATTTACATTTATTTGTCATCTTTATAACTCCATATAAATAAAATAACTATTCCAGCTCGAACACTATCCAATTAATGGGTGGCTCTCCCAACGCCACACTTTTCATTCCCAAGACTCGAACTCGAGATCTTAGTTAAGGAAACTCAGCTCCTTTACAAACTGAGGCAGTGGTGGTTGGTAAAATAACCAATTTTCAAATGAAATGTGATTCAAATTGGCAGGATGATTTTATTTTTTGTTGCAGGGATAGGCTTATATCTTCATGTCATGTGAATGTGGGACAAGACAATGCTACATCGCTTATATCTACTGACAAATTAAAAAGCAGCATTAAAGAGTGTAACAAAAATAAAAAAAGAGAAATATCTTCATATTTATGATTCTTATGGAGTATATTTTCATCACTCTCCAATATATACATTGCTTAGTGATTATGTTTTGTTAACCATAGATGATTTTAATCGTTTATCAGGCAATCATCAACGTTATGTGAACGAATTAAGTGCCAGAATTGGCTAGTAATGGCTGCTAGCAAGCTGCACTTCCATGGCAATGCAAGTAACAGTTTTAGTTTTTCTTCCCTTCTTATTGTTGGTTTAGGTATTTTAACAATATTCTAATTAATGACTTGGGCCTCATTTTGTAGAGATTCTCCTTGCTACTTGATCGAGAGTCTATAATCGTTTGGTGATGAGACTCAATTGGGCTGGAGGAAATTTTCTTGAATGAGTGGTAAAATAGGCCATATAGATATGTCAAATACAGTTATTGGAGAGAGTCAACCCAAATAATTGGTTGAATCTTTGAATTTGATCAAAAATCAAGCTCCAGAAATTTCAAATTTAATATGTAATATGATTTATATAATTTTTTATTTGTAGGAGTTTCATTTTATGAACTCTCGTCTAAAGTCTCGTAAAATTTAATGTAATTCAAGACAAGGTTCGGGATTGAATAAGACCTGCAGATCCAGAATTGGAAGACCACACCCATGCGCCTTCTTGAAAACTACGGCCTTCAAAGGACTCTCCTTTATCCTTAACAAGATGATCGATTTGTTGCGAGTGAGAGTCTTGTTGCTTTACTTTAAGTCGAAAGGCGAAACCAGTTCCCAACAGGCTTGCAAGTTAGATGACCAAACCAAGATCAAAGGAAAAGCTCCCCTGTTATATTCGTACTGGTTTCTCATGTGGAACCATAGAAGGAATTCAATCACTACTAATTGGTATCTTTATTTATGCATTAATGACGATAGATGCATTCGCCATAGTTTCAGCATTACGGCAAACCCGTGTAAAATATATAGCGGATTTGGGCGCTCTAGCCAAAACGAATCCTATTTCGGCTATTACCTTCTCCATTACTATGTTCTCATACGCGGGAATACCCCCGTTAGCCGGCTTTTAAATAGTTAGGGAAACAATTTTGATTTAGCCCTAATGATATGGAGAATATCAAGACATGGATTATTTCTCAATGCAAAGAAAAATAATTGGTCAAAACCAACAAAAAGGTATACCTTGTAATCTAACTCGTGCTTTTTTTCCAATGCAAAAGCACACGCAAAGGCAAATGAGAAAGATAGATAATTGGTGAGGATCCGATTGCTTTGGGTTCAATGCGGGCACATGGACTATCCGTATTTTGGTAATTGCATAGCCTTTGCACGTTGCATGCCAACTAAGGCTAGAAAATGTGATTAGAAAACAACGTTAAAGAGTTTTTAAATCTAATACTTTTTCTTTGAGTGGGTCGATATCTCAACTTATTTCGTCATCAGCAGATTCTATTTTCGAGAGAACTCCTCGGTATATATAGTAGGGTCGAGTCCTTCTATGTAACTACAATCTCTCTGCACTCTGATCTTTATCATTTTCTATTTGCCAAATACAAATCTCACTCTATCATTTCCAGTATTTAAACTTTCTCTGGATGTAAAAATTGGATATTTATGAGATTGGTTTTGGGTGGGGAAGGCATTTGAAAATAGAGGAGATTAAAATGGATAAAAATATGAGCAAATTCATTTGCTGAGTTGGCTACTTGGCTTGGCTTTGCCAGAGGCTAAAATGGATGCTTTTACCTTGTTCTTCAATGAAAGAAAGCAAATAATTGAATATGGTTATGTTTATTTAATAATATTATTATTATTTTAATTATGATGATTATTGCTCTATCTCTTGTTGTGACAATAATTTTCAGACTAATAAACCATTTTCGTTTCTCCTTTTCCCAGCTTCTGCCAGCTATAACCCAATTTTCTTTATTAATATTTAAAAAAATCAATAATATCTTAGCAATCATCTAAATTACATACAATTTTATAGTATTATGAATGCATTTATGATCATCATCACATGGCTCTCTATATATGGTCAGACTCATATAAAATTCATATTAATTTATGTAAATTGTGAGGGTGACAAAATTTTTTTATATCTTTTAACTAAAAATGAATTTTACGTGGATCGTAAAATATGGATATTATATGTATAAGTATAGATGTTCGAAAATTCCTATAATAATGTCAAAACCATTGAGCATGACGGTTTGATACGATATATTGAGATGATTAATAAATTGGATTAATGTTGTGTGAAATACGATTATAACAAACAAATGGTTAAAAACTTTAATCCCTTTGAAAAAATCTAAAAGATTATTAAAAACCTTCCACCGACTCGAAGATATTTTGTGGTTTGCTTTGACCTGGCCAGCAATTGCCAATAGGTAGGTTAACGGTCAAATAAAAAATAGGCCAATAGGAAAAAGAAACGTACCAAAAGCAGCCATCCCTTAACCAACAGGCAATGTAAAAGACGTAACTAGCCGTTTTCTTAACGGACTCAAAAACAGAACACATGTTCTGTCTCTCAACGTGGCCACTTCTTCCCGCCAGCTGTCCACGTTATTGTCGGGCCCCACGCGCTAATCCATTACTATAAATAAGCCCCTCGTCTTTACCCATCACATAATCAGAAAAAAACTTCAAATCAAAACCAATAATCAGTCATCATCAACGCACTCTAAAGATTGTCATTTGCTTTCGTTTTATTGTGTAATTAAAATGGCGGCTGTAATGAAGGGAGTTGCTTTGATGCTTGTGATGGCTGTTTTTGCTGCCATTGCTGCGAGTGTTTCAGCACAAGAACCGGCGCCGGCGCCGACGCCGTCAGTGGAAACGGGAGCTGCTGCTTATTCTATGGGAGCTCCAGGGGCTGTCATTTGCTCTTCTTTGTTCTTGTCTGTGCTTGCTTTCTTGAAGCATTAAATTTCATTTGATGGGTTGCGGTTCAGATGTTGGGTTTGAGAGAATATTTTTCTTTTTTCTTTGTTCTTTTTATTTGTTGATGGGGGGATACTATTAATTATTTGTTATTGTTTATATTTTATATGAATATGTTTGTTATATACAGTTGAATAAAAGAGATATATTTTATATATTTTTGTTTAATTCTCTCTCTCATTTTTCTTGATTTATGTTCTTGATGAATTTTATATGTTGTATGTTATGTGAATGCTGAGATTTGTTTGAAGCATTTTGGTTTTTGATGAGAACTGAATGCCACTGGTATGAATTAATGAATATTCACAACAAACAGAATTATCATTCTATGTTCTCGTTGTGGTTTGTTTGGTGTATATGATTTAATCGATTTTGGGGTTCCGAGTTAAAAGGAGTGTATTTTTTGTAAACACGTGAAATAATTTGAGATTTTATAATCTCGATTAGATAATTTATAAGATAAAAATTACCATTCTGCATTTCTAATTTGCTCTGCGTGTTGTAAAATTAATATTTTTTTTTTAAAGAAATGTAAATAAAAAATCCTACAATAAAATATTTGAAACCGTGTCATTTCGTATCATTTGATGAAACGTTAAAATGTTAATGTTGTTCATAGAATTATGAAATATTTCACATGAGATCATTTAATGTTTGTTTCATAATTTATAAATTATATTTATCACAAAGATACAAACTCTTCACAGTTCTCACTTGGTGTGTTGTTTGTTTAATCTATTATAAACTTGTTTACAAATGGGAAAGTTCAAGGCATCGACCATGTTTGCTTTCTGAAATTGTTTCGAGTGTTTCTCTGTTAACAAGATTCTGGAATGGCACTGGCACCGCACAAAGGAGCCGCATATTCTCACAGAACTTATCAATATAAGCTATAATCTCATTGATGAAAGCTATAAAGGGGAGAGATTAAATTTCAGTAAAGCTATAATCTCAGTAAAGGTTTTCGTCGGAAACTTGTCTATATAAATTTCCAGAATTTTACACAAAAAGTATAATCATGAATAACAAAGACCAAATTATACAAAAAAAATAGGGAGAGAATTTGAACAAAAGTGTCGTGTAGTTTTATAGATTTCAAACTTGTATACAACATTCTGCAAAATGAATGATGTTTCCAGAGAGTATCCCATCGTTCCATGCATTTACATTGTATAATCGTAACAAAAATCAACATTAACAAACAGACGCTAAATACATACAGTTTCTAATTTCTTACTCTTGGGACAGAAGCCAAGTGGGTAAGAAAACACTACAACTGAGGTTCGTTGTTTCAAATTCATCATTCCTGTCGGAAAATTAAATATATTCACTCATCCATCTTTTTTTTATTATTTAATTCAAAATCATAATATCTGCAGTTTGTTATACAACCCAGCATGATCGAGCTTTCCACATTAAGGACCTCTCTGGCAAGCAATTCTGCATTTAGCACCATAGACAAGTTCAACAAAACAGTTATAGCTTATCTGTCTACAACTAATACAAAATGTAAACTTCAACAAGAACATAATATTCCGAACTCCCAAATCACCAGAGCAAAGTTGCAGGGCATACTTGAACATGTTTTTGTTAATCTAAATGCTTTCTAAAATGATTTCGTTAAAATTTACTCTTTCAATCTTGACAATTGAACAAATAGAAAATTATGATTTTTAGCTAGGCGCTAAGGTGTTTCAGGAAGAGAGAAAAAACCGTAGAATCTCAGATAACAGCATCTTACCTCACAAATTACAAGGGTATAACACTCAATATAGAAGAAAATGTCCACATCAATGTTGCAGATATATCTTGACATTATTAGATATCCTGCATCCATGAAGAAAGGGTACCAACAACCCATATAAATTAAATAAGCAAATGACTGATCAATATAACAGGTGACTTCTCCTAATGAGTAGGGGATTTTTCTAGATGGACGGTAGTGAATGCCATTGTTAACTACCAAAAATGCCTAGGATGCCATAACACTTAAATGGTTGTTGGAAAAGCAAAACTGGATCCATTTCTTGAAACTTACACTAGAATGCTCTAACAGCACTTTTCACCTTAAGCGCATATTACTGAGAAAATCCGACAGCCTGAAAACAACCCTCATTTAGTCAGAGTATATATATATTTTTTTAAAAGTGAAAGATGATGAACTTATAAACCAAAGTATTGTTAATTAACCTAGCATAGTAAACCTGATATCTTTAGCTATTACAGTGTCTCCATCTTCAGCCCCAAGGTGACGCAGAACAACTTCCTCCAAACGACCATCTGTATATGCATGCTGCAAAGATAGAACATCAATAAACAAAAACAAAATAACAGATAAAACTTCACTGGTGAATAGTAATCAATTAACAACAGGCTTCACCAAAATCATATATATAGTTTCCAGGCAAGAAAATGCCAACATCAACTATACTACTAAATTCCAACAGAGAGAAAATCAAAACTATAATAAACTAGATTTCGTTATATATATATATATATATCAAACCAAAAGCTTCATCTTATTCCATGATGCAAAATGTAGTGGACTATCAAAACACCAAGATGACTACAACTCAAATGTCCAGCATAGAATGGACTAGAGATATCATAGCTAGTTCTAATAACTTAATCTAGATAACTCTCATAATCACTAGAGTCACTTGAGTCAAAATCTAGTTGCGTTAATAACAAAGCCATCTCCACATCCAAAGCCATTCTAACTTCATTTTCAGCATCAGAAAAATCTGGTTCATCTTCCCCAAGTAAGTCCCCGAACGCATCAATAAATGAATCCATATCCACAACATTGGATCTGGCAGGAGGCGGCCTGAATGGAGGTGGCCTGCGTGGAGGTGACCTGTGATATTTCCACATGTATGAACCGGGCTTGACCATATGCTGGAAGACAACACAACATTGTATCTATTAATGGAGTCATAAAGCCAACCTCTCTGCTACTATGAACTATGAAAATAAATTTTTTTAAAAAAATTGTCAACACAGAGAACAGAGAAGACAGTAATTAGAAGATCCATTTTAACAGAATCTTTAGGAACAGCACCAAATCCATGTGATTGATGAAACAACAAGGCACATTTGTGCTCTGACCATTTGCAACAGCTATCAATGAATACCACTTGAAAAGAAAAACAGCATCATAAACTAATTGCTACAATAACAGTAAAAGAGGGGGAGAGAGATTTGAATTTTTCTACCATAGATATATATGAGTGTCTTGGTCCACAAATAACTTTTGAAGGGGAAAAGCTCAACAAATTTAATCTCACTATTTTTCTAAGTCAGCTGAAGCTAAAGGCACGACCAGATGTTTACAGTGAACCATCATAGAAGTGATGAGGGGTGGTAGAGGAGGGTACATGGTGTCACTACTCACTATCAGAATCTACACTACCACCCCTTGTAGATGGTGTCACTATCAGAATTGATAGAATCAGGGGTGGTCGTGTTAGATTCTGTCACCGGAAAGGGAGGTGACAGTGGTAGTTAATCTTCAGAATTAACGTTTTAGTAAAGATGGTAGCACAAATATAAAAGTAAAACTGATTTCACTGCTCTCAACAATGAGGGAATTTTATATAATTGGATTTCTTTTCATGAAGTAAGAAGGCAGTTCCATTTTTTCCAACATCTAAGTTCAATGGACTCCTTCACAAGCATTGGGAATAACACAAAACGCCGCATATACTTCTAGTAGACATTAAAAAAGTGTACATCACATCACTGTTTTGAGTGGTCTGACCTTATTTTGAAACCAAATTTTTAGGCCATTAACAAAATATTGCAAAATATATATGCAATATGTATAATATACAAACTTTCTACTAGTGTTCCGAAAGTTTACCAAAATCAACCTTCTCCCCAACCATATCTAATCAAGTGTAATGGCTTTGCTCCATTTCAGTCCCAAATCTCATTTTCATGCTCTTTTGGCTCATTCACTTCTTAACAGGCAACATTGCACCAGTTGTATATGAGCCAACTGACCGACGTTGACAGATTTCACATGGACATAAACTAGAACAAAAGAAGTATGTCAAGCCATGAATTAGATGATTATATACCCCTTGTTACATAGTAGACATGGCCATGGATAAGGACAATACATATAAAACTATACATTTCCCTCTCCACCGGCAGTGCAACTCCCATGCATAGATGAGACCACAACTAATGTTTAAATTTACCTTCAAAAAACGTTTCCACACTGAAAGTGATGTCATCGTCTGAATTCATGTTTACTGAAACAAATTCCTCATTGATTCAAAAATTCAGATGTTGAGTTCAAAATGATCAGGCAAAATTGCTAATAACTAAAAACCTACCATAGCATTCAACTACGACACATGGTACAGGTTTCATACTGATTAAAGATCAGGGAAAAAATGATGATTAAAGCACCAAAAAACCAACCAGTGGAAAACATGCACGTTCAATATAAAGGAGGAGGAAAACTCACGTAGCAATAACAGAGAACTTCCAAGGTTTTATGCCTTGAACAAGCATGTATAACCAGAACAAGCATGCATAACCAGCGTCACACTAAGGGGAAAAATAAAAATACACAAACAAGTAGCTGCAACTGAGAACTGTTAAGCTACCTTGTAGAAACAACTAGTTCCAAATGGGCAGTTCCCATTACCAAAGTTAAAGTGCTTGCAATCAATTGACCTGCAAGAAGAAAGTGCATTACCAAAGCCATAACTAGAACAAACCCTCATAAACCTTCAGTTCCATAAATATCTAAACTGCCTATTGAAAATTTCAGAAAATTTGTTTAAAATCATTTAAAATGCAAACAATTACATTAAAAATATATTATAATGCATGGGACAATATCTTCCTGAATTACCTGAGTTTTGACTTGTAGCTATCAATAATTTCCTGTTTTTCTTCTGGTGTGTAATGCCAAATGACACTTGGAATGACAAAATATGATAGCTTACGGCAAATTGGACAAGCCCTCAACGCAGTATTGACATCCATTCCAGATGTTGGAGAATTACTACGCCAATTCCTGATACAGGATATACAGAATGGATGATCACATTCAGACAGCAATCCAAACTTTCGTTCAGCTGCTGTAGGCTTTGATAATACACGGTCCAGGCACACACTGCATTCAATTTCTTGGCTGCGTCTTAGAGCCTCAAGATGCTGTTGCTTTTTCTCACAGGATTTCATATGCTCTTCTCTTTCTTCAGGTCTGAACGGATGCAAGCATTGCTTTCCACAAGTTGGACACATGTCTCCATGAATATGAGCACACTTTTCCCCACGAGGACAATTACCAGCAGCAGCAAAAGAACAGATAGAGCGATCAGCTGGTTTAAAATTCCTGGGATCCTCAACCACATCATCCTCTAAAGAATCATCGCGCACAGACTCTGGATTCCAAGCTGGTTTATTTGGAGGAAGAAAAGGTCTACTCAATGCAGATAGCTCTGGCAGGACACCCAGAACTGTTGTTACCCCATTTGATGTAGCTCTTGAAAGATGAGAAACAGTTGAGGAAGATGAAGCAGCTGACTCAGACCGAGAAAGTTTGACATGTTCATATCTGCACCCACTACCATAAGAGCAGAATCCTTTCTGGTAATAAGTGCATATCTAAGATAACAACCAATCAGTAAGAAGCAATTATGAGATGAACAAAAGTTACAAAACAATCACTTGAATAAATTCAATAACCAAGTGACAAAAACATAGAACTATAGATTTTTACATTATTCGGTGGATCCTTCCAATCATGCGAAAACTCACAATGCTCGCCTTTCAGACACGATCCATGAGCAAAGAACTTGCAAAGGACCCTGAAAGAACCACAAAAGATAATTAAAAAACAATAGTAGCAACTTAAACCAAGAAATGAAAAGACCAAATAGGCTGGAAACCAAATTCAATGAGATCCTTAATAAATCCACAGAGCTAAAGAAATATCATTACATGTTTTCTTTTTCTTCAAGCGTCCTATATTTTCCCAGGAACCAAACATAACAACACAATAATTTGTTATAAAGCCACACATAAACTAAGATCATAAAGCAATATATATATATATATATATATCATCTAAAAAAAATTAAGACAAAAGAGTTTAAATTGCAAAATTGAACCAAACAACAAATTAAAGGATATGAAAGTGATTGAAGAAAAGGATCACCTCTTGGACATAGCGCTCCGTTCTTCAAATTGAGAAAGATGAAATAAATTAAATTGTACGAAACGAGACCTTTTTTTTGCTTCCGATGAATCAATTGAAACACTATAAACTTAAAATCAATTAATTGATCGATTGTAATAATGGAAAGCTAAAAAGAGGAGAGACAAATCGAAGCGACAATGAAGGAGGCACGTGAAATTCAATCATTGATTCATGTTAGAAGCAAGAGAGTACCCGCTTCCTATCCCTAGGGTTTTTGGCGGTCGATATGTTTTTGGGTATTGCAAGTACATTAATGCCCCTGCCCTGAATCTAGTGCAATTATGTCACAATTTATGGACTTTAATGATAATTTTGAGAACAAAAATAAAAGATTTTTTTAATGAAAAAAACTATGAGATAAATAAAATAAATAAAAGCAATCAAATTCCAACAAAGCCTTCAATGCGATCATCACATTGTCCGGAGACGGTTCGGTTCCGAACTGAAATTGTCTGTTTTGATTTCAGAATCATAATCATAATCATAATCGAAAATATTCGATTCGGTTTTAATTTCATTAAAAATGGAACTGAAATGGGAACCATGAAAAAATAAAATAAAATATTTTTTTAAAAGCCAATGATCATTTGTAATTTTTTATTTATTCAAAAAAATATATATAATTTTTTTTTTATAAATACCTACATTAATTTATTATTTTCTCAATAATAATTTTCTCAAATCTCAATCTTTCTGTCTACAATTCTATTCTCTCAATTTCTTCTACAACTCATATTTCTCGATATCTCAAATTCTCAATTACTCTATATTATTATTTTAATTCTCTCTTATTAATCTATTTTTTTCAAATTAAAACTAATTTAAATCAAATTTAATTTATATTTTATATTATTAAATTAAAAAAAATTACAATTCTGAACCGTCGATTCCAAAACTAAAATTGAAATCATAATTTTATGGTTCGATTCCGAAACCGCGACCAACACATTATTGCAGGCCTTTTTCCTTTTTTTTTTTTTTTTTTTTTTTTTTTTTTTTTTTGGTTGGTTGAAATTAGTAAATTACATTAATATTTAAAGCGTTCCTTCTGCATTATTGGATAAGGAAAATAATCTTATCACACAATAATCAATCAATAACCACCACCACTACATTCCATGGCCACCATATCCTCACCGTCTCCGATTATCTCATCCTCCGGAAAAACCACCGCCGGCACAGCGGCCAAAACCCCACCACAATCTCCTCTCTTCACACCCACCAAACAACCTCTCACTTCCCTCCTAACCACCACCCTAACGGCTACCTTAACAACCACAGCTCTCTTAACAGCTTCCCCTTCATTAGCCGACATCCAATCACAAAACTACCACCTTTACTACGGCACAGCCGCCAGTGCAGCAAACTACGGCGGCTACGGCGGTAACTCCGACAAGAAAGCCTCCGCTGAGTACGTTTATGATGTCCCAGATGGATGGAAAGAACGTTTGGTTTCGAAAGTAGAGAAGGGTACAAATGGAACAGACAGTGAGTTTTATAATCCTAAGAAGAAAAATGAGAAGGAGTACTTGACGTTCTTGGCGGGATTCCGGCAGCTGGCTCCAATGGATGCTGTGTTGAATAATCTTGCTTTGAGTGATGTGGATTTGCAAGATTTGATATCAAGTGCTGATAAGGTGGCGTCTAAGGAGGAGAAAGATGAAAAGGGTCAAGTTTATTATCAGTATGAGATCGATGGCGTTGGTTCTCATAGCTTGATAAGCGTTACTTGTGCTAACAATAAGCTTTATGCACATTTTGTTAATGCGCCGACGCCGGAGTGGAATAGGGATGAAGATACTTTGAGGCATATTCATGAATCTTTTAAGACTGTTCAGTAAGAATTTTGTTGTGTGATACAATTGCGATGAATTTTAATTAATGTTTATTTGAAGGAGATTTTGTTGCGACTAATAAATGTACTTGTTGCTTTTAAGTCAAAATTTCCTTTTCTTTTTCTAATGATAGAAGATGAGCATCATTTTTGTCATGAGCAGTGAAGCAATCTGGGCAATATAGCCGTTGCTCTTGTTAGTTGCTACTAACGATGTAATTGAGAATGTGAAATGATTTCAGAAGCAATCAAATGATCTACAGAAATACAAGGAATCAAGTAGTGGTTTCATTATTTTCCTGCTAAATCAGATGCGTTTATGTCGACCAATTAACGAAAAAATTAGTCCACGATTGATATGTGACTCATGAATTGTTAGAGTAGGGCCTTTTGAGTCAAATTTACACAATACCAAACTGTTTCATCTACGGAGCATTGATATTACAGCAAATTGGCATTTTACTTCAAATCGACTGGAGTAGAGGGAAAAATACCGACTCTTACATGGCTAAGCCCATTGAGAACAGCTTACTATAGTACCCAAATTCCATCGTATACTTTTTTCCTTAGGACGAAGCAAAAGAGTGAAAGTTGGAATCGACTTAGGGCAAAGAAGCACAGACGAGACAGACGTGTGATCAACACATCTGCCAAAGATCTTAATGGCACCAATACGCATCCATAAGTGCTCGAATTCGGGCCATCTCCACTCTACTTATTGTTGTTGTTTAATTAAGTTTCATTAAACATTAAATAACATGCAAACAAATAATTCAAACCAGAAAATTGGATCTAATACGCATAAACCCTAGAAACCTTAAAACTTGAAAATTAAGAAAAACCTTATGAATCCAAGTCGATATAATCATATATCCTTAAGAACTTATTGGTCCTGTCACAGGTGCTTTACGGATTCGCAATTGGACAATGTTCTCCCAGGATAACTTGGTTCATTCTCGTCCAAGGAGCACTCATTGACAAGTATACAAACTAGGAAATGGTAGAATTCTCTCACAAAATAAAATGAAAGCAATATGATTCTCAAAACCGGATTTGTTTTCTTCTGTCTTTAATTATGGAAATTAAGCCTCTTTTATAGGGCATGGAGGGGTGCCAAAGGGCACCCCTTGGGGTGGGATGCAACTCTCTCAAGGATTGCAACCTTCTCATACACCCCTAGTTTCCAACAAGACATGTAACAATATCATTTTCATGAATATTTCAAGAATTTACAATAATTGTCTGTTTTTGGCAGTTGAGGGGTCGTTCATATAGTCTCTCACAGTTTTGTTATTGGCATAAGATCAAATCCACTCAAAATACATCTAACTACTTGAGGAAATCTCTTACTTATAAACATATGTGAAGAAGAAAATTGTAAGGGTTATGGTTTTGGAGTTGGGCCGCCCTGAACTGCAAAAACATATAATATTTTCACTACGTACACTAATACTAGCCACTATGAGGAGGCCTCTTAGATGGGAGAGTAGGCTCATGTCAAGAATAAAATCGTGAGCGACCATGGCTTCGGAGTTAGGCCATCATGCGCTGTCAAAGCAAACAATACATATGTTGTGTAGACACCAAGAAGAGGTATTTTGAGTGATTTTAGCCTATATCAAAAATAAAATCCGGAGGAATTAGGAGGACAAATTAGTAGAGGACCGTTCCTAGATTGTCAAAGTAGACAATAGTTTGGTCTGACTTTACACAAATCACAATGAGCTGCGTAGCACATTACAAGATACTAGCAACAAAACATGAGATGCTCTCGCTCTCCCTCTCCCTATATGGATTATAATCAACATCAAACAGAGATGCATAGCCATGCTTTTAAAAAGAAGCTTTCCATTTTGGGCCTGATTGATTAAATGGGCGCGTAAGACCGGCCCATAATATATTATGGGAGAGCGAGAGCCATGTTTTATGGGCCGGTATTACAGGCCCAAATAAAAACTTTGTCATCAACTGAGCTTCCTTCATAGTGCACTTTCTTATTTGGCTGGTTTGTCTCTTGTGCATCAGCTTCTCTTGATATCAGCTTATGATGAGTCCTCACTTTCTGGCAGCCAATCTATTTTTAAGGTATACATAGTGATTGTTATTATATTTTTTTCTTTTTATTTTTTATAATTGGAGTGTCCGGATCCACTTACGCGCCCCTCGACTAATCGACCTGTGATTTGTGTCATCATAAGATAATTTGCCACCAAATCACATTCTTTAGGGACGCGTTGGATTTACCGTCAGTATTCAAAATTTTAATTTTAATACAAAATTATATTTTAATTTTTCCATTAATATTGAGAGAGAGGAGCAATATTTTATCTTAAAATTCTTATGTGTTGGATGATCCAATGCTCATAATTGGACTGTGAATTATTTGGGTGATGTCGAATTTGTGGAGGCACTTTCTTGATTAAGAATGGCTATTGATGCCTGGAATGGTAAAATCCATATCCGAATTTCGGATTTTGAACATGAATGTTTCAGAAATCACCCAAAATAACAGAGATAATTCGATGAGCACGATATATGTTCAATAAAATTCTTATCAGAAATGGGTATTTTTCAATCGTGACTATTGAATTCTCTCTATCCAGCCCTCAACTTCAGAATATACGCCACCTAACAGAAGTGTTTTTCGGGTGGTTGAATTGAATGGTTTTTAGAATAGATAAATTTTAATTTTTTTCAAAATTTTGGTGGTTTTTGATTGTATTTTCAGTAGGATTTTTAAGGATAAAAAATTTATTTTACCTCTACAAGGTAAAGTTCAAAATTTGAGAGCGGAGCTTTTTATTTTTTTTTTATTTTTTTTTTATTTTAAAGAATTAAAATATTTATAATATCCTTATTTAATTTATCAAATTTTTTTATATTTCTTTCATAACACAATTTGTTTAAAAAAAAAAACTTAACTAAAATAAAATACTTTTACAATTTTTAATAAAAATCATTTTATCAAAAACTTTACTTCTAAAAACTAAAAACTTAACTTGAAAAAATTTTATTTCAAAAATTATACCAAACACACCATATCCGGACCCTCATTTGGAAGCCCGACTCAGGCTTTTCTCACCCCGGACAGGGCCAAAGCCCGGCTGGCCGAGCCGGACTTTTTTGTCATGTATACCCCTCACTTACCGGCACCTTGCCATTAGGCTTTAATAAAATGGTTTTTATTTTTTTGCATTCAAAATTTAATTTATATATATAATATAATTACTTAAAAAAATCAAATTAATTTCATTTTACACCCAAAATTTAATAAATATATTAATTTAAACTTTATAAATTTAATTTACATCCAAAATTTCAATTAATGCACAAATTTACACCTAAGAAAATATAATCAATATGCTAATTTATACATAAAAATATAAATTAATATACAATTGAAATTTGAATATAAAATTAAATTTATTTAAAATTTTTAAAAGAATTTATTTGTGGGTGTGATAATAATAACTAGGTCACATTCTACAGATGTGAACAAGATCTACGGTAACATACGCATCTAATAATTAATTTTTCAAATTCAACGCACCCGCAAAAGCGCCCGTATGCCGCCGTAACAACCAATCAAACTCCCTCTCTCGCAAGCCGGCCTCCCACAAAGAGCAAAATATCGCTCTCTCTTCTCTCAGCCACCAATCAATCGTTTTTCAAAGGTAAAACACGTCATTACTCATTCTCCACCGTCCGATCTATTGCTTTCAGATCTGATCTTTCAGTTTTCTTTTGGCTATTTCTGATTTTGTCGTTGCTCATTAAAACGTGCGAGAATCTGTTTATGTATTTAATTTTATTTTTAACTTTATTTTTTAGATCAAGTACTTTCCTGAAATTTAGTTGAGTTTATTTTTGTCTGATTTTTTATTTTTACGTTTGTCCAGATCTGATTATTACTTATCGAGATTAAATAGATCCTATTTTGTAAATTTTTTTTTTTTTTTTTGGTATCATATTGTAATACGCGTGTTTCAATTTTATTTGTCTAGATCTATTTCCCATTATATTTGAACGAGCGTGTTACTGTGACATCGGATCGGATATTTGTTCACAACCCTAGAGCCATGCTTTTAAATGGGCCCGTAAGACCGGCCCACAATGTATCATGGAGAGCGAGAGCCATGTTTTATGGGCTTGTCTTACAGGCTCATTTTATCCATCAGGCCCAAAATGGAAAGCTTTTTTTTAAAAGCGGAATATTTGCAGTAGCTCTCGATTTATTTTATTTTGAGATTTTAGCAGACAGAAATATCGATTATCGACTCCAGCTAACACTCACCAATTTGCTTTCTCTCACTATTGGTTAGCAATCAAGAAGAAATAGTACCCATACCATGTAAGCTCTGTTTAATCATCTGCTTACACGTGTCCAAATTGAATGATTGAATATTTTTGTTTCCTGTATATTTGTTTATGCGTTTATTTACTTCAATAACGTAGTTCAATTGCAATCCTGAAGTTCGGGAAAATGGAGGAGAAACCAATAAAAACTTTGGATCTATTACTCTATGCTGCATAATTTTAATGAGAATTTAATTTAATTCAATGTTTTGGGTTTTATGGATAGGAGAGTGATTGATGATCGAGTAATTGATTAAATGAGATGATCATGAGGTGAAAATGAGAAAACAATGTAGGATTTGGTGGCCGAAGCACTTGTCATCAACTGAGCTTCCTTCATCGTACACTTTCTTATTTGGCTGGTTTGTCTCTTGTGCATCAGCTTCTCTTGATATCATCGTGGCATTGCTTGTGATGAGTCCTCGCTTTCTGGCTGCCAATCTATTCTTAAGGTACGCGTAGTGATTGTTATTATCTTTTTTTTTTTTTTTTTTTATATATATATAACTGGGTGTCTGGGCCAGCTTATGCGCACCTCGACTAATCCCGAGACTTGTGCTCTCTGCCCTCAGAAGTTTCTCGGCACAGATCAGGGTAAGTCGCTAGCTTTTTACATCAGCGGGCATGGCCTAAGGAAATGCATCTAGTGGGATTCGAATATTGAAATGGAGCAAATTACTCAAGCCCAAGCCTTTATCTGAGGCAACCTCTTGGGGTTAATTGTTATTATATTTTTTGGCAATTAGAAGTTTTTAATGAACGTGTAGTTATTGAAACACATATATTTTAGTCAACTTGCATTTAATTTTATTACTCTCATAGTCCATAGCTAGTTAGTATAATTTTGACCATGGCTTGTTCAACAATATTGGACAATCTTGTAACTGTAATATAATAATATTATGAAATATTGATGAGTATACTCTGTTCACTACTTAGAAAGTAAGAAAACTGATATTTTATAGATTTTATTGGATTAGTGCGGTGGATTTTTTAAGATTATTTTCACATCTTGTTTCTTCGTTGTGTTACTTTCATACAGTTTTCTTAATTACGCATTATTGAGTTTTGGGCTATGTGTTATGAAGTTTGATTACACTTATTCATTTGGTGGATATTGATCTGTTTGGGTGGATAATAAATCTGCAATGAAGGTTGCTCTGAATATCTGATTGTAAAGTGTGCTAAAGGCTCTGTGGAGTTTATGAAGGATATATTCTAGCATTTTGAGTGAGTTTGTAAGGATTTTATTTGTGTCCTATATCTTACAATGTACCCTATTTCTTTTTAGCAGGATATCCTCTGTGATACAAATAAGAGCATGTCAGTAATTTTACAGGAGAAGTCAATGTTTTCTATGCTTGGTCAGTATGCCGCATATCCCAGTAGTAATGATGAGTTTTTTAGGATTGGAGTGGGAGATAATAATCAAAGAAAGTCCTCCACTTGTGGTACTACTTGTGCACTGAACAATGACGGTATGCTTAGAAACAGAAATAAAAGATGTTGTTGTGGGTGCCACAAACTTGATGGTTTATTAGAGAAACATAGGCACGCTGCTATTGGGAGCAATCATTGGATCCAGATGGTATATGATCCTCATGAAATTCGTGGTAGAATTATCCATGGTATTCCCAAATTGCATCACATACACTGGAACGGGCAAATGGTATCTCAGTGTGATGTCCACGTATGTAAGTCATTATTACTTCACTGCATGTTATATGTTTATGGTGTATTTTTAGTTGTGGTAACTTTCCTTTTTGTTTGAAAATTTCAGGTAATACTTTATGAAACTCCTAAATATGGTGCACACCATTTCTCCTTGAATTTTTGGAATTCTTCTGAAAATGTGAAAACACTTCTCAAGAAACCCAAGTGGATTGATGAACTTCACCAGAAGCAACCTTTCAATGACTTGGTAAATTCGTTTGCAAGATTTCTATTTTTGCTATATACCATTTTTCAATTATTTTTTCAAGTAAACTCTACGATGGGGATATTTCCTCTCTTTATCCTGCATCACTCTGAATTTTACATTTTTATTTCCTGCTTCAGGATGCAGTCATTCTGGCAGTGAACAGTGCTACTGCTTCCAAAATGGTCTTTGAGAGACACGTTGGCTCCAAGCGGCCTTCCGCTAAGTTTTGTATCAGTTGCATGTATTATATTCTGGACTTTGGTGCCTGCTTTATGCTAATTTTCATCTACCCTTTCTAATCGCATGTGCTGTGTTTTTCAGGCTCCTCGCGTTGGTGTGGCAATTATTAGCTGTGTGTATGGCTTCGTTGTCCACTATATTCTATATATTTCTTCAGTTTCTTCACAGCCTTCTGAGTTTTGGATCACAATCGTGGATATACACTACATCAAAAAGTTTGTTCAACACTGCTTGGATAAATATCCAAATCCGTTGTGATCAGATCTTGTATTGGCCTGTTCTTCTTCAGAACAATAATCCCAGGTGACAAGAGGCTCTGTGTAACGTTTATTGTGGTTCTTTCATTTATAAGGTTTTCTTTGTGATGAAAATTGAATATACCATTTGATTAGTAAATTTAGAATCATTTAAAATACCTTTTATTTTCGCCATTCTCTCATATACAAAAGGAGTTTGGATTTCTAACCCAAAAAATAAAATTGAAATTTGATTTTCTGTTTAACTTATTTGAAGCTCATTATTAACCAGTTAAATTGTTGGACTATTTGTCCCAACCTAGATGGACTCCATACCGTAAACTTAAGTGTATTACATTTGATCTATTATTGTCTTCAATTTTCGAACAGGCCCTTATTATTTATTGTACCATAAATTTTAAATATTTTTGTTTTGTAAGGACTCAGTCATGTGTCAGATATGCTGAGAAAGCTGCATTACATAAGCATGCCATGTGGTCAAGCTTAGCTGTTGATGTGCTTTTGGGAAACTTGATTGGTTTCTCATTGTTGTTTCATGCTGAATCAGTCTGCTTATGGGTATTGGACTTTGCCAATAATGCTACAAACGAGCTATTGCGTACAGGTTGTGTTTGGTTGATGGGTGTGCCAGCAGGTTTCAAGTTGAATACCGAGTTGGCTGGAGTTCTTGGCATGATTTCCCTTAATGCCATCCAAATATGGTCTACCCTCTGGTTCTTTGTGGATTCCTTCTTGATTTATTTGGTGGAAGGACTTGCTATATTAGGAATTCTATTTGGGATGACTATACCTGCTGCCTTGGTCAGAGACATGATTGTGCTAGTGACGTTGCACGTGTCAACTCTCCATTGGATGATATCACTTTTGTATTCCCAACAGATACAGGCATTGGCAGCTTTGTGGCGCCTTTTCAGGTTAGCCTTAACCAAACTATTTTCTGACTAAAATCATTATGAATCTCGCTGGCAGTTACAAATGAAACCTTGACCTACACATTTAACTTTTAAGACTAGGCCCTTCTTTTGAAAAATATCTTATGAGTTCTTGATATCCATTGATCACTGAAGTTTTCTTTATTTACTGAAGCTAGTATTATGTTTGAAAGAGGTAGGCTGGTGAAATTTTCTTCATAAACCAAAGTTAATTTTTTAAAAGATCTAGTCGCATCTGATTGGGTCTGCTATTCTTTGGAAGCGATAACCTGAAGGCATTTATATCTTATTTTTTGCTAGAAAGCCAGGAAAATGTCTTGATGCTCATGTTATATCTCTGTGATTTCATTGTTTCTTAGTTTCAAATTCTCATAAGTTGCTGTTTATTGGCAGGGGTCGTAAGTGGAATCCTCTTCGACAGAGACTAGATAGCTATGAGTACACTGTGAAGCAACATATTGTTGGATCTCTTCTATTTACGCCACTGCTTCTTCTGTTACCAACAACTTCTGTTTTCTATATTTTCTTCACCATGATGAACTCAAGCATAAGCCTTGTTTGCATTCTGATCGAAGTTGTTATATCCGTCATCCATGCCACACCTTATATCAATATAATACTTTGGTTAGTGAGACGAAGAAGATTTCCTGCTGGGATATGGTTTGAAATTGTATCTTGTTGTAGTAATAGCATTAATTCTTCAGAGATTGTTAGCCTTAATAAAATCAGTTCACCATCGAAAAGTTCGCCCCACCAAGAAAATACAAGTGGAAGATCTCATGTTCTGGTTTCAAATCTCCACAGCAACTTTTTGACTATAGGTGAGGCATTTTGCAAATTGTTAATTATTCTTGTTGCATAGAAAGGATTATCTGTTCTGGTTTTTTATTTTTCCGGGTTGTATATCTTTTCTACTTCCTGCTAACTTGAATATGAAAATATCACACAGGAGAAATTGTCACACCTTACTACAGAAAGGTTTTTACTGGGGTTTCAAGATCATATTTTGCTAGATCAGCTTATGGAGTTCTCACTGGGAAAAGGTGAGTTGTCTTCCAAATCCATTTAACTGCTCTTCTTTTTTAATTTTACCTGTGTGTATGCGCGTAAGTGAATAACAATAACCTTCAAACTGGGATTTTCAACACAAATCCTCTCTTTTCTTATGTGATTCTTTCTTATATCTCAGAATTTCGTCTACTCTGGGGACCAAGCTTCCGCCAACGATGCCTTGGATGTTCATCCCATACAGAGAGTATTGGTGCCTTTGCCGTAATTCAATGCTTGCATGCATGCCGGAATGTGGCTGTCATTTATTTCAATAAGATTATACATACATTGATCGACTGAACTTTTAGGTTTCTCAATCTTCTTGTGCCAATCCTAGACCCTAGCTTCCTTATCAATGAGACACATAATTTTTGGCTATTTATCATCGAGTTTTAGAGGGCACCTGACATTTCATATTCAACAGTATCTGCTGATTCTCCAGGTTGATTGCATATTTTGTAACCATTTTATGATTTTTCCTGAGATTTTGGCGCATGGCCGTGTTTTTTTATAAGTTGTGTTGTGTGAGTGAGACCGGTGTGACAAATTAAATTAGTAAATTGACACGACATGACAAAATTCACTTATCTAGTATTTAGTATAGAGTTTATTGAGCTTATAAGCTAATTTATATTGTTATTGTAATATTTATAAATTAGTTTATATTTTCAATTGAGCTTATAAATTGACTTATATTTTTATTATAATATTTATAGATTAGTTAATACTTTCAATTGAATACGCTTGCTGATGGATCCGCATAACATTTACTCCCAATATGAAAGCCAAAAAAACAGAGAAAATAAATATAAAAATTAACAAAATCTAAAAAAAGAAAAAAGGGCAAATGGTATCAATTGTTGGATTTGGCACCGAAGAAGCGAAGCAACTTCCTCAACCGGTTCTGTTCTATTCTATCTCAATTATGATTTTTTTTATCTCGAATTTTGACTGTGACAATAATTGTAAATTCTGGATTTCTTAGGTTAAATTTTAAGATTTTTAAGTATGATAAAGTTTCACTTAATTTTAAAACATCAAAGGAGTTTATTTTAATTTCATGAAACATTAGGGGGCTTTTCGCTTATTTTACCTAAAAGAATTATAAATAGAGTGTTCGTGGAAAAAATCAACGAAAAAGCAAACGACCAGAAAAAATCAACGAAAAAATTTTCTCAGCAAATTTGGGATTGGTATTATAAGTGAAACGTATATAAGGTTTCTTTTGTTTTGAATGAAATTTACGGTGGAATTTAATTTGAGTTTTGTAATTATTGTAACTTCCCAAAACACAACAAAAAGTTTGAGCTCTCTCTCAATTTTCTATCTAGCCTTCAAAATTTCTCTACAAGTTCATGAGTGTTTAATTTTTTCTTAATGTTGGAGTTTGACTAAATTCATTTCGGTAGAATGAAAAAATGGAGCATCTCTTATTATTCTTCATCTTTGTATCTTGAAAATAGACGCTATTCAAATTCTTTAGCAATATAGTGAAAAAGATAAATTTATTTTAAGGAAATTATATGACACAGGTCTCGACGTTCTAAAGATTCTTTACAATCACATATTTTTATCGAAATTCTTCCCATTATATAGGAATATCTCTTACGAATTCGGTAATTTAATATAGTTATCAATTAAATATTTATATATATTTAGTTGGCGAAATTAATTCAACAAAATTTGAATGGTTGCCGGGAAGACTTTATTTTTTTTAGAAATATTGGAAATCTCACCGGCAAATCACTTAATTCGGGTTTAAGCGAAAGAAATAAAACTCACGACTGTCATTGGCTCTTATAGGAAATGCATCCATGTACTCGAATCCGAGACCTACCAATTAAGTTATAAGCCTTTTATCACCAAAAGACATCGATGATCAAATGGAGTTTTAGTAATGGCGGCAGTATTTTATTTTTTTACCATTTTTAAGTCCTATAAATTTTTTTTTTTGGAAAGCTCATTTGCATTAAAGGAAGTAATATTACACCCAAAGGCAACACCTATTGCGTAAACACATCCTCATTCCGCCAATCAAAAAGAATATTGCATTTTTATGCTAACCAAAAGCTATACAAATCAAAATTCAACCACTCTGACGACTAGGATAGACGAAAAAACCCAGTGACAATAGAGTGATGTCATAGGTAGAGCCGTAGAGCAACAAAAACAAAATGAATCTGCCTCTCATTTATTTAACGGAGACGCAAGTGAACCTTATATGAATCGAACTTTTCTGAACAACTTCCATGAACACGAGACCAGGGGAGTTTGTGTTGGAAAAAATGCTTATGAGTAAGCATTTTGAGGCTCAATTTTAAGCATGGTCCACTTCGTGTTAGTGGTTGTTATTGAATGATTCAGATACTCCTCCGTAAGTATTTCGAAATGGTATATTCATATACTTAAAATGATGTTTGGGTGAATGGGAAATTGTTGCTCAAAGTTCACACATATTGGTGTTAGAAAATAAAGAAAAGTTAGCTTGTCTCATATGAGAAAGCTATAGAGAGAAAATTATGCTTATATATGATTGTTCATTAGTAGATGGGTAAGAGTTATAAGGATAGAGACTCTCTCTACGTGCGCGGGGGGAGGGGGGTGCAAATCAAATTTGAATCAAGCTTGGTTCGTGTGCACCCGCGTGTCCTGCGTACACGAATGCCGGACCAAAATGTGCGGGCCCGGCCCAACCGAATTTTTACTTGTCTCTTTATTTTTCCAAGCATTTTAAAGTTCCATAACAGTTGAATTAATGATATTAATCAACTTGGTGGTTACAAGCAATGGAAGGTCTCCCACTCATGTGATTAATTGACATGTTAATTTCCTTTATTTGAGCTGTGATTTTCGTTTTTGTGGATGCACAACACAAAAATATTGTTCACAAGACAGTGACACAACATACATTGGTTCCTTTCGTTTTTTTTTGTTAAACCTAAGAATATCGGTTTTTTTAGGAAGAGTTCAAACGCTTTAGTGGTTCGTTGGATACGAGTTCGGTGGTGCCCTTACTCGTACTTTTTTCGTTGTATCCTGGGAAATAATCGTCTCGTGTTCTACTGCACCGAAGGTGGGAGACGAATTTATTTTAAGGAAATTGTTGCCATCAACAAGCCTCAGAATTCTCTCTGTTTCGCTCGATACTGCACTGCCTTCGTTCTGAATTTTTCCTGTCGCTGGTTCATTACTGCTCAGCTGTGTTCGCTTTCATTACTGTTGTTTAGTTATTACCGATACTTTATTGTACCATCCGTGTTCTGTTTTACTGTTGTTCATTGTCTTTTGTAAGAACACAGTAACCAAATATAATTGTAATAGTTTGAACACAAAGCATCCATCAACAGAATCACTAGTTTAGTAAGACAACATTTTAATAACCTAGCAACCAAAAGAGATGCTTAAGGGTCCGTTAGATATAACTTTTCAAATATAATTTTTTCAAGTAAAGTTTTTACGAGTAGAGATTTTAGAATTAGAGTTTTTGATAAAATATTTTTAAATGTTTGGTTGTGAATAAGAGCTTTTACTAAAAATTATAAGATTATTTTATTGGATAAAATTTTATTAGTCATTAAATTGATAATCTAATGTCGGAGAACCATCTATCACTTCACTTGAGATAAAAAAATATTTGGATATTAATTAAAAAAATATAGTATTATTGTTTAAGAATTTGGATTATTTGCTTATATGAAGCTTTTACAAATTTAGTATCACATGTACTTCTTTGATAATGTTGAGATTTAATTTCATTGCTATTAGTAACTACATAATAAAAGCACTTTGCTAAAACCATAATTACTTATTATTTGTCCAAGCACACTCCTTAATTGAAGTTATCCTCCTTAAATCTACCCCAAATTACACTGGGTTTTACACATATATCACATTTAGAGGTGGTCTTAGAGATAGTCCATACAGACGATTGATTGAGTTTCTCAAATTTAGACCTAAATTATGAGTCCCAAATATAAGAAAAGTTAATACCTATTGCAATAAAAAAAAAAAAACTAAAAAAAAACTATAAGAACACATATTTTAGAAACTTACCTACAGTCCCAAAAGTCAGGGCTGCCCTAATCACATTGAGGACTCGACATCATGTTCAATTTCGGAAGCTGCTTCATCATCTTCTTCAAAGCATTCGATGCCCAATGCTGCATGTCCATGGCCAAAGGCCTTAATATGATCTTTTAAAGACCTTTTGTGCTTAAAATCAGAGCCACAAATGCAATACCAAATTTTGCCACAATTTTTCTCATGGGTTCTCCAATCACCTCTGACTGCAAATGGCTTGCCACATTTTCTGCACATGAAAGGTTTGATCCCATGCTTTCTCTTGTAATGTGTTTGGAGAGTTCTAAAGTCTTTGAGTGGCCTGGCTCTTGGATGATCAATGTTGTGTTTGCATCCTTGTGAACAACAGTAGCAAGGGAGTCTTAGCATGGCTGTTGGTTGGGTTCCTCTTAAAGAGTCTGGTCCTTTTCTGTACTGAGATCCATGTCCCCACATATGCATCTGCAATTATATTATTAATTGAAGCAGCAACCCCATTATCAGAGTCAGAGAGAGCAAAAAGAGGAAGCACACATGACTGCTAGCCAGAGCCAAGAATATCATAATGAAAAATGATAGACATACCAACTCTTAATTAATTTTATCTTCGGAAAATAAATTTTAGATTATAATAAATAAAAGTTAAAAGAATAATTGAAAGAGATACACTCAAAAATAGAAGAATAACTGATCAGGAAACCCACTTATGAAGAGTGATGTACGTAAAATGAACAAATTAAAATATAGAAACTTGACGTCCAAATTCCTCGAACATGGATAATGTTTATGTCCTCTACTAGACTCTAAAACAAAAGCAAAATGCTAAGAATTTGTATTTTTGGACTCTCGAATATGAAGCAAAGCCTATGCCCTAATTTGTTGTGGCCTTTTAAAGGCTGGTTTGTCAGATTGGGATTATCTGTTATCTGTACAAAGGCAGTACAGGTTGTTGATGATCTTAGAGCATGCGTCATCTGAACCATGGAAGAACTTAAAAAACAATGCAATTTACAGATGGGTGAGCTTGCACAATCTTCAAAGCAATAAAGCACACACGAGGAACATCTCATGAGCTGTTAAATCAAACAAGAAGAAACAGCTTTGAACTGAGTTACTGTACTTGAAAGTACAGACTCACGCTCGTGTAACAAATCTAAAACCAGGAAAACATGAAAAAGTTAAAACTAGGAAAAAAAATACATAAACAAATTAATTAAAAAATGAGTAAAAAAATTCAGCAGAAGGGAAAAGGCTTGTGGTTAATGGGGCAAACCTGCAAGTTATTGTATCTGTTAAAGCTCTTGGAGCAAACAGAACATGAGAATTGAGTAGGACCGATAAGAATCTGAGAAGGGGTAGGAATCCAGTACTGTCCCTTGTTTAATACTCCTCCTTCCTTATCATCATCAGCTGCTGTGATCATCACATCTGCAGATGGTGATGAGACCCTCATTGATGAGCCCAAATCATCAGAGCTGCTAGGGTTATAATTAGGGAGCCCTATGTGTAGTGCCACAGTTACAGTTTCTTCACCATCATCATCAGCTGTGCTAATACTAGAGTTGTTAATGTTAATTATCTTGTCTTCTTCAGAGGAGGAAGTACTAGTGGAGGGTTCTTGCTGATATTCTTTTCTAGGGCTTAAGCAGTTGATTAGTGGAAGTGCTTCTTTGAGAGGAGGTGAAGGAGGAGGAGGAGGAGGAAGATGATTTTGAGTCTGAAAGATTAGAGAGTCGTTGCTTGTGATCATGTTATTTGATGATGAGTAAGAAGAGAAGTGATAGTATTGAGGAGGAAGAGGCTTGAAATTGAACCATCCAGTGAAGAGATTTGAGTAAGGATCTGTACTCATGGTGAAATCTGAGGAGAAAGAAGAGATCAGCTTAGATAGACTGCTAGAAAATTGTTTGCTTAGTGGTACCACAGTGATGCTTTATATACAAATATATGATTCATGTTTGTGTATGTGAGTGAGAGAGAGAGAGAGAGAGCATAGGGTACATAAATTTGATAAAGAAAGAACAAAGTAAGTGGTTGGTAAAAATAAAAAAGTGTTGAAAGTCAAGAAATTACCCCTGCAAATATAAGAGGATAGAAAGAAAGTAAAAGTAGCCAAAGGAGAAAGTCACTGATTAGACTTGCAGCAGCTTGTCTCCCAAGAGATTGTTGCACCACATACACAGAGAGAGAAAGCAAGACACACTGTTCCTATTAATTTGCTTTTCGTGATATCAATTTTACCTTGCTTCAATCTCATCAAGACATATCTATGTCACAAATAAAAATGATAAATATGCTCTCTATTTTCCCGAAAGTTTTCCTCCCCTCTTATTGTAGTTATAATAAATTACTGTAGCTACAGTAAGAGGTGAGGAAAAACTTAATTTTCGGGAAAATATGGAGTATGTATATTGCTCTTTCATAAATGGGTCTTAAATTCGACTCTATATGATGCAATAAGTGAATAATACATTTATATAATTATTAACATTTGGGTATAATTTTATTAACATTCAGTCGTTATTGTTATAATTTTCAGGTATTGTTTATCATTTTTTTAGCTTTGTTCTCATCACATTTGAGACCTTTAATTAATTGTGGTTAGTTAAGTGAAAATTAGTCACCAATGAACGTGATTTGGTGGGGTAGGATTTAAGATTTTACCATGAGATTCTGAGATTGAATCCAATGAATGCGTTTCTTGTAAGAACATGTAACAGCCGATGATTATACCTGCTCTGCTTAAGTCCGGAATTGGTGGTTTTACGGTTGATTTCCAACTATTTAAAAACAAATAAGTGAAAATTAGTATTTATGTATAGTGGTGTTAAAATTCTCAACCTTCAAAAAAAAAAATGGATTCAGGATGAATTCATCCGACATTTGCTTTGGTGCGCGTGTTCAATGTTTTCATGCACATACCCCTTCCTGTCTATATACACAGTCTCTATTAACCCCCAGTGTACTCCATCTTCTTGATCTTGCTTGCTTCAGTCAACAAACTCACTAACCCATTCAATTTATTAATTAGGGTTTCAGTTTTTATGATCACTAAATTAGAATCATCATCGACCCTTTGTATACTCTAGATTAAAAAAAAAAAATCACGAACTAATCGCAAGCTCTCGAGTCTTCATCACTGCATAATTAATTTACATTGGTGATCAAATGACAGGGAAGATTACGTGCTAATTAGATTGCTTCATGTCTAGCTTTGAGAAGTTTCTTATGCTAATTAATAAACAAACACAACAATCTTATTCACGTCTCTTAACTCATTTATTACCTTAATCACCTGGCTGCCGTAGCCAGACAATGACATTCACTTTGTCTTTGGTCACCTAGGGACACCCCGTGAATTCAAATCCTTGTCCAAAGTACAAGGTGGAGCTTCCAGTATTAACACGAAATCGACACGTGGAACGATAATTAAACACGAAATAAAAAATTTAGAACAATCTATAAGCTAAGTGGTTGCTTAGCTTGTGTCGGCATGATATTTAAAAAATTTGCCGCGTGGAAGCCAAAATATAAGCTTGAAAACGAAATGCAAATTGCAAAGTAGCGGCTAGTTGGCAGTGAAGCCTGCAAAGATAGTGATGGATACAAAAGCTAGCTACATGCCTCTAATAATATTTTCTACTCTCAGTTGGAAATAAGTGCGTGTGCGTGTGTATATATAAACAACATTACTTTATTCATTGACTCATAAAACGACGTTATTTTATTGAAGAAAACACGCATCTGGATCATTCGGACGTCCGAACCTGAAAATTTATTTGCGAGTAAATTAAAACTTCAACATATAGGAAATCAATAGTTATACATTTGAGGTCGTACAATAGTGTCTAATTATAATTTGTTGAAATTTATGAGTCTAATTCAATCCAACAGTTAGCTCAAGAGTTGAGGATTGCCTATGCATTCTATTCTTAAGTCAAGGTCAATTCTCTGCCGATGTGAGATATTTTCCTCTACACTTCTCTTCATTTTTATGTGCATGACTGTCTTTTACTTGGTGCGTATCACGTGAGTAAGTAGTGTGAGTCTACTCGTGTATGAGATTGTTTCTGATACTATGTTGAAATTTATGAGCCTAACTCAACAAAAAAATATAGCTCAATAGTTGAGGGGTTACCTATAAATTTCAAAATAATTCAACACTATATTATAATTAGACAATTCTGTTATAGATACATATCAAATCTACATTTTAAAATATATGTATTATAAAAAAATAATAAGGATTCAATACTAAGTTGAATTTGTGTTTAGCATTGAATCAACTATCAGTATAAATTTAACTGAACGCTGAATCCTAATTCTATATAGATAAACTCTATATATACAAAACATTTCCTACAGCTTATATTAAATATTTCTTTTTGGTAAATTACTATAGCAACTAAATGCTTCTAAATTTTTTGCTGATTTTGAGAAAAAGAGAAGGGATCCTCTTGAATCTAATGGCGGCAATGGGTCGGGGTCGGGTCCGGCTTTGATAATCTAGTATATATATATATATAGCAAAAAGGTTTCTGGGTGAAAATTTCATTTAATTATTTCTCTAGTTTTCATGTAAATTTAAACCATGAATAAATTATTAATTTAAATTTAAACCTATTTTTTATTGCTCAATATAAAATTGTTATAGTGGAAATAATCTTTTTTTTTTTTTGAATAATTGGAAACCCCGCCGCCAAATTATCCCTTTCGGGTTTAAGCAGAGCAGGTAAAACTCCAGACTGTTTCGAACTCTTACAAGAAACTCACTTCCTAAATTCGAACTCAAAACCTCAAGATGAGATCTTGAGCCATATCTACACCACCAAACGACGAGGGAAATAATCTTTTAGTTTTGCTCAAACCGTATTTACTAATTACTACACTTCTTAGAATTATTTAGACCATTTTGGTGCTTTGTTGACCATTAACAACATATTGAAGAAGCACGTGTACTCTCGTTTCAATAAACAATTTATCTTAGCTCAATGCTACTTCTTGTAATAAAAAAACAAAACTAAAGGGGGAATTGAAACCTACTTACTAACATATTGAAATAACAATTCATATCTTCTAATCAATTCAAAGGATTCACGTTTTCAATATGCAGAGAACATCAAAGTCCCCGAGAAGCGTGGCTTAATGATGTAGCGCTCTGTATCTCACATTGAGGTTCTGAGTTCGAATCCAGAGAGTGCTTTTCTTGTAAGAATCTGGGACAGACAAGAGGTTTTACCTATTTTGTTTAATACCGGAAGAATGGTTTGTCGGTGAAATTTCCAACAAATTAAAAAAAATAAAAATATAAACCATACAATAAGCTTAAATTAAAGAAAATCCATTGATTGAATTAGCAAAATGCAAAAGATGCCAATATTGAATTCATTTGTTATTTATGGATATTTCTGAATTGTCTTTAATTGCTTTTGACCACAATCTTTACCTACAAGGCTACAATTTAATAATTTTATTTTTTTATAATTTATTTATGGTAATCAATGGAAAGATTGTTTATTAGAGCACCCCATAATTTATTGTTTCCAAGATTGTGTGTTTGGGGAATTGAGCGTTTGAGACTCTATATGTCCAAGAGCAGTTTTGGAATTCCCAAACAATTCTGCCTCCCAAATTGGAACTCCCATGAAGACACTCGAATCAAATCAAACCACCGTTGTCTATACCTCATTTTACCAAGGCCCTAATTGTAGAAGTCAAGGCATGCATTTCCTACTCCTATCATTTCCAAGCAGTGATATTTTATCTGATCGATATATCTGAACATATAAAATAATGGGGTATTGTAGTTACAGTATTTTTACTGTATAATTCAGTATTCTAGTTGCATTCCATCTCCAAGAATCATCCAATGCAACTTTTGATGAAAGATTTGCATGTTGAAATTTCTGGTGCAAGTATCCAATGAGAAATCTTCTTTATTGACTTATAAAGCAAAACTCCAAGTTTGATTTTGGTGTATTTATTTAGTGGTTATAATAGTGAGCTTAAGTTTCACTATAAATTAAGAGCTAATTGAGAGCTTCAATCATCACAATAATTAAGCTTTATGTAAAGAAATTTTTGAGAGTGTAAATAGAGTGAGGTTTTTTTGTAGAGTTTTAAACACTTGTAAATTTATTCTTATTGTAATAGAATTTAATTTTTCCTCGTAAACACTGTTCAGTGACTAGAGAATCACAATAATTACTGTTTTACCTGTATGCCCTTCGGGCAAACCAAAAATTTCCATCATTTTCATGTCAGTACTGTATCCAAGAGCAATGTACTTGTGAACAACTTAAGTGGATATGGCTCCATGTGTAAGTATGGTTGGATTTTATTTTAATAAAATAAATATTTTGAAGTGAATATGGTTCAAGTCTTTAAGATATATGATCGTTTACTTAAACTCATACGTACACTTGGATAAATTAATCAAAACATTGAAAGTTGGAAAGTGATTGGGTGAATGAGCTAACAGTAGTAATGGTATGCGATAAAATGATGATAGAGATGAAGGTGACATGTGAACAACTACATGGAATGCAACAACACGAAGGAGATGGATATATATATGTGTGTATATATAGCATGATTAGAAGGAAAAATGAGGAAGCTCAAACCATTTGAAACAAAATTGCTACTTTATTCTTATTATTTATATAGTGGTATTCTCAGCCCCTGTTAAATAAAGTAGAGGAAGAGAACTGGAAGAGACCCGGAAAAAGAGATTCATTTCTTTACTTACAATTCTTTTATCACGACTTTATTGGCCTTTGATAGCTCATGATGGGTAAAAATTAACTGTAGGAAGATGAGAAACACGTTCATTGGATGGTACCCCAAGGGAACATGTCCTCCCATTTAGAAGAATATTCATTGGGCTCCAAATGGTACATGAAAGGGGTATAACCCCTAGGAGGGTTACACCTCAAACCAAATGGTGCCCTTAAGGCACCATTCCATGTCTATTTAAAAGGCTTTGGAGGTTCATTCTAAGGATCCAGAACAGAAAACAAGTATTGAGTCTCATAATTTCGTTTTTGAGTTAGAGAGAGAGTTCTTCCAATTCCTAGTTCAATATATTGTTAAGGAGTGCCCATTGAACAAGAGGAATCCGGGTTATCTTGGGAGAACATTAGCCACAAAACTCGTAGAGCACCGAGACGGGGCTGATAAGTTCTTAAGGACAGAGATTAATCTCAACTCAGATCAAAAGTTTCATCACGAATTCAGGTTTTTCTTTATTCTTAAAGTTTTAGGGTTTTAGGATTCATGCATGTAAAAGTAGATCTACTTTAATTTTTCTGGTTTTGATTTGTTTGTTGCATGTTTGTTTCTGTTTAATCTTACGAAAATCTTAAAAACTTATCATTTAGTATTGTTCGATAGTAATTCGCATGCTAAGATAAGAAAATTTTCTGGAAAAATAAAGTATGTGCATGAAAAATATGTAGGGCGTTCGAACGCCCGACGAACGCGAAGGCAAAAATCTGAAATTTCGTAAGAACGTTCGAACGCGTCTTCAAACACAACTCAAACGCAAGCATTCTGCCTAAGAACGTTCGAACACGTCTTCAAACGCAAATCGAATGCAAACCCTCTGATTTGAAACGTTCGAAAGCGTCCTATACGCAATACGAACGTAAACTATCTGGAACACTTTGTTCGAACGCGTTTTCGAACGCAACACGAACGTACACACACTAGACAGTCTCGTTCGAACGTAGATACGAATGCGACACTAACAAATTAGTCCTGAAATAGTTATAAACTGAAAAGACTTAGTTTAATTCAAGTATTCATAATAATAACTTAGTAAATCATATACTGAATCACAATAATCTTGGTAGTATAGATTTAAGTTATTATTAGGGTATTCAATTATCACAAGCATACACATAATGATAAAGTTAAAAATTAATTGTGTGTTGCATACTTGGATGAGAATTTAAAGTGTAATCATACATAAGTAATTTCATTCAATCTTGATTGACACATACACATATATCTACACATATCGAATATTGTATTGTGCAATTGAAAGTGAAATACTAAAGTTTGAATTGCTAAGAGATTCTGGTGAGGAAGTGTTTAAGGATACTCTGTCAAAAAGGCGATAAGAGCCTAAGTGGTCAGGGACTTAAGTGGTTACTCCAGACTCCCCTCGTCCTCTGGGAATAGTCCTTATCTACTTTCCATAAGAAACCTTAGTAGGAATTCAAGGACTTGTGTTTATTGGTACCACCGTCCAATAGAACAACGGGTGGACTTGAACAAGATCGTTGTGAAATTTGTCTTTTGTAGACTAATCGACCCCTGTTGGTTTTCCAGTTACACATGGCTAGCAGAAATATCACAGTACCGGTCTCTCATGGAGAAAAACCGGAAAAGTTTGGTGGGTGCAAACTTTAAACAGTGGCAGAGCAAAATGTTGTTCTGCCTGACAACTCTGCAGTTGGCTAAATACCTCAAAGATCTTCCGGATCCTGTGGAGGGTGAATCAGAAATAGCCAAGCAACTGCGGGAAGAGACATGGTTGTCTGGTGACTTTTTTTGGACTTGACAATACCCTGCACAATGTGTACCAAGGCATGGTTTCTGCGAAGGTTCTCTGGGAATCTCTCGACAAGAAATATAAAACTGAGGATGCCGGACAAAAGAAATTTATCGTGGGTAGGTTCCTGGACTACAAGATGGTAGATTCAAGAATAGTAATGTCTCAGTTGGGTGAACTGCAGTTGATCATTTATGAAATATTGGATGAAAGTATGAAACTCTATGAGACGTTTCAAGTTGCCACCATAATTGAAAAGTCGCCTCCATCATGGAAGGACTTCAGAAGCTATCTGAAACAAAAAAGAAGCATATGAGCCTTGAAGACCTTGAAGTTCGATTGAGAATCGAAGAGTGTTGGGGTTTTGGGCGATGGTCACAGCGGAAGCGCGGGTTCAGGCGAAATCGTAATTTAAAACCTTTTCAAATTACCGAATAAATTATTCAATATCTAATATGAATAATTAATTCATATTTCACCTAAACCTATTTATTCGATATCAAATATTGACATAAATAATGTTGAAAACTCGCGAAACTTTTACTAAAACCAATTTTACGTAAAATGGCCTAAAACACATTTTTGACCGAATCGACCACCCGACACTTATGGAAACTGCCCAGTGTGGGACACAGAAACTGGGCGACGCATGCTGTTCCAGGCTCGCGGCTCGGTTGGGAGTACGGAGTAGCCCAAGGGGGACTAAACCGGAGAATAAATGAGTCGCCACCCGGTGTGAACCGGGAAAATGATTTAAGGCCGCACTCACCCCTCGTATGGGAAGACCTCAAACCGTTGGGTTCGGAACGATCCCTTACTTATGCCACTTGTAATGATATGATTTGTGCAATAATTTAATCGGATCTACACAACATATTTCCAAGAGTATTATATTTTTAAGTTCACATGCATGAAAGTAATCATCATAACGGAAAATATACAATATCACACAATAATCTCATGACATGTTGAATCATCAAACGCGGAAAATAAATAACAACCTAAACATAAGTTGAACGCCTATTGCGAAAGAAGATAACTGAATCATGCATAGAGGAATAACGTACTAGCGACTAAACCATGCTTAAAGAACAAGTAACAAACTGACGACCTAATCATGATTGAACACAATCCAACGAACACATCAAACGGATAAATACAGGAACACAAGTAGATGGCAGTAGTAAAAGTGTCACTAATGGAATGGCATGGTTAATTACATAATGCAATAGAAATCACCCAAGAAGCAATCATGCATGAAATGCAATGAAAAAGACTCAGTTCAGTGTATGCGCGGTCGCGTAGCGTTCGAAAACCCGTTCGAAAACGCGTTCGAACGGTAAACAGAAGGTTCTCGTTCGTGTGGTGTTTGATAACATGTTCGAAAGAGACAAGACCTGATGAAACAAAGTGCATTCACGTTCGAGTAGCGTTCGTAAACGCGTTCGAACGGCAAACATAAGGTTTGCGTTCGTATAGCGTTTGATAACGCGTTCGAACGGGATAAGACATGATGAAACAAAAATACATGCGCGTTCGAGTAGCGTTTGTGAACGCGTTCGAACGGGAAACAGAAGGTTCGCGTTCATGTAGCGTTCGAGAACGCGTTCGAACGGGACATGACCTGATGCATGATAGACGACGCACACGCATACACAGATGCATGAAAGGCACTGATTGGGTTGCGCCATACATATGAAAAAGTATACAATAATGATGTATTTGGTGAATCAAATACCGTGGACCAATATGGTCTTGATTCCTTCACTTTTTAACCTAGAGGACTTAGACTAGACGAATAACACCCCTCTTTTATTTTCTCCCATTTAATGAAAGACCCTCGCCTTACTTCCTACTCATTTGTGGGTCAGGACCCGAGGTGCATTTATTAATGAAATAACTAAACCACCGCCCCAACTTTAAGGCCTGATGCGGTCTATTTTCATTTTTTTACCGTAGGGGCAATTGCCTCTACATGTATGATGATGGATGCTTCCGGGGCCTTTGGGGATTCTTCTTCTTCTGAAGGTTCCTGACGGGAAAACAACGAATCCCTGAATGCTCTCCTTGAGTCATCTTACGAGGATGGGTAATCGATTTCGGCGCAAAGGCAACCAATGCCGCCTACTGATTGCGTTAAAGTAATCCTCCCTACCATAGGGAGAAGCTTCAATTTCCACTCCGCCAGCCTGCGCTACGTCCCTTTGCTTTGCCATCTCGTGAGTAGTTGTTAGATGCGTCCTTCCCGGTCTTAGTATGAAAAGATTCTGGGCATATTCGATGAGAAGGAATTGGATCAGAAGCATCGAATGCAAGCGAAGAATAAGGTCTTTGCAACCAGATACAAAACAATCTTCTCCAAAAGAACAAGAGGCAGATGAAGCCCTTTCATGCTTTTTTCAATCGGGGACGGTTTTTTGGTGAGAACACCTGGAGATATCAGAAAATCCAAAAAGAAAGACTCGCTGGGAATCATAGACATCTTCCGGCTAAGAAAAGGTCATGCACTAGGAACTACTGCTCCAAAAGCAACTCTAACTTATGGCCTACCTGAGAAGCCCCCACATAAATACTCTTCAGTGATCAGAAAATTACAACAGATTCCACTCTATGCTTGTCAATTAACATGAGTGGGTGTGGAACTGAAAATGACAATGAGGATGGACCTCTTAGAAGGTGAGGACATATTGTGTGATGAGTAGTTTAAGATGTTAATTGTTGATATATTCTTGAATTGTATTTTTATTAATTATGAGTATATAATGATAAGTGGATAGCAAATGATGTGTTTTTGGGTTTAGAAAATGTAACCCCTATAAAATGAGTCAGAGTCAACATTTATAAAGAGATTACTTACCATTTTAAATCTCGAAAATCTCACATCCATTTCGCATATTCTTGACTCGGATTGCTCACCATCCGTGATGTTAATCCGATATTTATAAATATTTTGATTGCGATGTTTTACTTAGTTATTTTAGCAAACATCTACAATCACAGGATGGCTCGCCTGGTTTCCACACTCCATCGAGTTGCCTTGGCAACCTTCTGATCATGTTTGGGTGTTCAGTTTGCTCGGAAAAAATGGGTAATTTTGTGTCATATATTTTGGTAAAGTTGTCTCTGTTGCATGCTCCTTGAGGTTCGCCTGTATTAAACGAGGCCGAAGAGTATGGGCTTCCCTCACTCGGCCCGTTTCTTGAATTGATTTTATTTCCTTTTTTATCCTTTTCAGACATGGAAACTGCCAAATATAAACAACGAACCAAGTATATTGGCTCACCCACGTGGGATATCTATTTACCAATCGTCCAAATGCTAAAAAGTGCAAAACGTCACCGTTTAACCTCTATTTTATTAACCACCAACTTTTTCGATTTTCTTTTTCTTGGGGATAATCGGGATATTCGGGCCAGCTTACACGCGCCTCGATTAATCTCCGAGACCTGTGTTTCATGCTCTCAAAAATTTCTCAACACAAATCAGAATAAGTCGTTGACTTTTCACACCAGGGACATGCCCCAAGGAAATGAACTTTTTCAATTTTCACTAGGTCAAATTCAACAAAAGTGAACAAGATCTACGGTAATACTACAAGTCTAATAGACGATTCCAATATTTTTCAAATTCAACGCACCTGCAAACTCGGACGTAAGCCGCCGTTACAACGAATCAAACCCCTCTCTCACACGCGTGAAATCGTGCGAAAAACCCACAATGCAGCATCAATAAAACGCAACCATTGCTCTTTTCAAAGCACGCCGGCCTCCAACCACAAAGAGCAAAATCTCTCTCTTCCTTCTCAGACACCAATCAATAATTTTTTCAAAGGTAAACG
>SKCR01019063.1:0-43694 GCA_019454045.1 Zanthoxylum bungeanum | reverse complement strand
TTTATGAAGAATTAATGTAAATCAAGTGTGGTAAATTATTTTATTAAATAATATCATTGACTAAACGAATAAATGAATATTCGTATTCGATTCGTTTATTAAACGAATTGAATACGAATCCTGATATTATGATTCGTTTAATAAACGAATCGAATACGAATCCATCACAATTTGATTCGATTCGTTTAGGATTCGATACAAATTCGATTCGTTGATTCGTTTTACCACCCATACATTCGATTACAAACCGGAATTCTACAAAAGATTTTCATCAATTCCTGAACAAACCGTGACAACTTTCGGAATACTAACGAGTCAATTTGTGGGAAATGCAATTATAGTTTTTGTACTTAATTTAAATGGCCATCACAAAGGGGGGAAATATTCTACTCTATTAGAAAACGAAACTTGCTGTATAGTTTTAAAATTTAGTTGTTAGATCTTGGGTTCAAGACCTAATAACTATGGGTATGGGGCAACCATGAGTTTTATATGTTCCGTTTAAGCCCGTATTCGATTGTTTGGCGGCAGAGTTTCCTAAAAAGAAACTTATTGTAAGACACCGTTTGGTAAAAAAATATTGATCACACTAAGAGTATACATTAGTTTATAAATTCACCAAACTTTCTACCAAATGGTACATAAATATTCGTTTTTAATCCGCGGGTCATTTTAGTGTAGATAAAAAGAGAAAAGTGTATATATGTGTATATGTATTTGAATTAGTGGTGGGTGCACATATGGAAGCACATGGTAGAGCTTCTGTGATTGAGTAATATTGCAGTAAAATCCAGCAAAGAGACTTGAGGAATTTGTGTCTCAAATCCCCAATCGTTTACTGAAGCAGCAGTAATCAATTTGTTCCATATTCAGTGTATTATCAATTTTCTCTATATAAATTGCCAAATTTTCTCTATATAATCAGTGCCAAATCAAAACAACTTAAAAATAAAATTAATCTTTCTCAAATTCAGCACCAACATTAGATACTTTATGTTCTTGATCAGCTCCTTCAGTTCAGGGAATATGATACTGCAAAGTTGAAAGATCCCAACTTGGGAGTGGACTCGAGGAAGGAGCGAGAGGCAAATTTTGTATCAAAAGTGAATTTGTTCGGAATATTTTTTGCCTTTTCGACTTCGGAGCTATGTGGGCCGGGTCCCTAAAGAGAGTGGTTTGGTGGTATAGGATTCATGATCTGATCTTTTATGTTCGAATTCAAATAGTGCGTTTATTGTAAGAGTCTGAGACAGTCGAGGGTTTTACCTGCTCAGCTTAAGTCCGAAATGAGTGATTTGACGGTAAGATTTCCAACGATTCAAAAAAAAACTATATGATCTGGGCTGGAGTTTCAGGATTTGATTGGACCACAAATTAAATAAAAATAATCATATATATATAAATATATTTTTATCGATAAATGTCATATTTTAAAAATTCGTTTAGATATTAAATACTTACATGTGCTTGAGATCTTGTGTATTCACATCATCATCATGCTTCCCTATGCAGCTTGCATCCGCTAGGGATTGACTACCATACAGTTGGGATTTCAAATTCATTTGCGTATTTTCTTTGGAAAATAAAAGTATTTTTGTTACATGCATAGGTCATGAATCCATAATAAAAATTGGTCTCTTTATATTTTATTTTTAATTCTACAACACTCGATTATCGAAGTTTCGGTTTCGATTTCGGTTTCGGTTTCGGTTTTGTCAGTTAATACATTCTATTTTATAAGCATTTCATAATTTTTATTGGAATGATCCGGAAACCTTCAAGAAAAAGTATGCTGCAAAACATAACTGAATGAAAGATGAGAACACTCTCGATTTTCACTTAGCATAACAAAAAAACAATTGGTAATTAGTATAATAATTAAGTGTTAACTTATTATCTATTTAATTAGGGATTTAAACTCTTAATTGTAAAAAAACTAAGATAAGCCTCCATATATCGAGATATTTCGCCCCAAGGGACATGATTTCATGGTATATGGCGTATGATCTCACATTAAGATCTTGGGTTCGAATCCAGAGAATGCGTTTCTTGTAAGAGTTTGAGACAGTTGGAGATTTTATTTACTCCACTTAAGCCCGGAAATGGTGGTTTGGCTGTGAGATTTCCAATATATATTCTCTAATTCTATTTATAGAGAGCCATATACACCATATTTTTTTTTCTCCTCGCAGCACATCCGAGGTTAACAAAAAATATAACATTTTTAATTTCTGTACATTTTTTTAAGAAATATAATCTATTGGAAATTTGCAAGTACTTTAAAACTACCACAATAAAACTATTATCCATCAATATCAAACTGGAAACAAAATATAATGACAAACAAACTCTTCTTATATGTGACATTTGGAAAACAAAAAACATCAGTAATGGTTTTTAGTTGGATATCCTATATCTATTAATATTTTTCTAAATTTTTTAATATTTTAATTAGTATCGAACTTTTAATTTTTTAATCGATTACGGATATGGATATCGAAAATATCCGATATTAAATGTTTGCTTTTCAATGGCGATGCTTTGTTTTGATTTGCCTTCAGGGGAGATTCTCATTTTCTCATTATTATTTTCATTATATTTCACTTATTTATAATCATCACCTTTTGATTTTTATTTTTTAAGTAATGTAGTTATTAATAAATATAAGAAAAATAATATTAATATGAATTAAATAAAAATAATTATTAATACAGATGATAATTTTTCTCATATCATTCTGTCCCGATAAGATCCTGAACCAAATAAGATTTGGAACATAATTTTTTTGTTTGAAAACTAATCAGGACGGGATATGACGGAAATGAAAGTTTTATTTCAAAATTTTAAAAAAAAAAACGATTTCAAAAGAAAGTGATGATGTTTACCGGAGAGAGAAGATGGTGATGGAAATTGCGGGGATCATATCATGTAGGTGAATGCTTCTGTTGTTAAGAATATATCTGATATTGGTTTGGTTTCGGAACTGAATCGTCGGTTTTAATTTCCACCGAATGAGGAATTAGAATCGAACCGTATAGTATACGGTTCGGTTCTGATTCCAATTCCTATAACTCTTTATATAAATTAGTAATCTCGTTATATATTTATAACTAAATTATGAACCCTTTATAAAATATGACACATGTGTTAAACATTCATGAACTTATTTTAGTAATTAGGTAATATTCATATAATCACAATACACAATATTAAGTTAAATATTTCTTAAAAAAAAATAACATCTTAATAAATTAATTTTTTATTAATTAAATTATAAATTAATAAATATTATCTCGATTAATTAATAAATTTTATCGGTTTTGCGGTTCAGTTTCACGGTTCAATTCTTAAAGTTCGGTTTCGATTTCGGTTCGGTTCAAGATTCAATCTATCAATTTTAGAGAACCGAATAGATTCTTCTAACAGTTCCGGTTCAATTCGAAATCGCCTCACTATTGACCGGTTACAATCCAGACCCAGTTTACGGCTAACTTTTTCAAAAAAAAAAAAGTTGGTGCTGACGTGGCAAATTTTTGGAAGTTGAACCTGTTCCACTGATTTCTACTCCATTATTTTTATAAGTTAAGTTATTTATTTTAAGTCTTAAATAGTGGAAAGTCTCACATGTGGTGGATTTTTATTTGCCAGATTTCATTAATTTTATTATAATGTTAATTAAATATTACAGGACAGTTGTTGTGCCATTATTTTTATTTTAATATTCATTAAAAAATTATTGCAAAGTGGAAATCTAATAAACTAGTTGAATGAATCATAAATTTTAATTTTTTAAAAACCCAATTTTTTATTTCATATTTGTCGGTTTCTAATAAAATTGATCATCGAAAAATCTTCCTATTATTCAAATAATATTTAATTAAGATCAATTTATTTAAATTTCATCAAGTCCAAAAATCTCCAAATTGACCTAACACCATAATTTTTTTTTTTAAAAAAAAAAAACCTAATTTTAATTGTCGGCTGAGGAATTTCGTAGTCCCCAATTAATTCCTACCTAAGCACCATATATATATATATATATCTATATAATAAAGGAGAATGGTGTTAGAGGAAAGAGAGTGTATCCAACGGCTCTCTTTATGTGGCTTAATTGACGGCCCAGATCATTTCATTGGTAATTGGAGGGAAGAGAGTGAATTGATTGATGGAAATGGTCAAAAATTTTCAAATTAAAAAATAGAAAGTTAAAATAAAATCATTTAATTAAAAAATAAAATCATTTAATTCTGTAACACCGTGCCGTAGGCACGGCCAAATACTGTAACACCGTGCCGTAGGCACGTGCATCATTTAATTAAAAAATAAAATCATTTAATGCTGTAACACTGTGTCGTAGGCACGAGCAAATACTGTAACACCGTGCCGTAGGCACGGGCCAAATACTGTAACATCGTGTCGTAGGCACGGGCAAAAACTAGTATATATATATATGAAAAATTTTATGATTCATGAAGGATTTTGATAGATGAACTTTGAATCATGAGAAATATTAACTTTTTTCTTCATAATTAATTCTAATTAATAAATGAATTTTTTTTTTTTTTACATATTTCGGATTTAACTTCCCAATTAATGTACCAATTATTAAAATTAGGGAATTATCAAATTTTCTCGCAAGAATTGGATAAAATGTAGTCAAATTCTTTTGAAATATAAAGGTTTTTATTCTAAATTAAATCAGTGTCCATTTTTCCATCGGACACCAAAATACTCTAAGACATCTACCGTCTGAGAAGAAAAGTGAATATTTTTTAAACTTGAATGAAAAATAAAATATTTCAAAAGTCTGCACTTTAACAATCGATTTTCGGCGGAAAACCCTTATCACGTCATTAAAAATCTAACACGGCTAAGGTCTGAGAATGAAAAATTGAACATTTCAAAAGTTTTTACATTTGACTATACTTTAGTAGCCGATTTTGGGCGGGAAAATAATAATTTCCCTTCAAATTATTTTTCCTTTGAAAAAAAAAAAAAAAGAAATCAACTGCCAATCATAAACACCGACAGTCAGAAAAGAGACAGAGACCAATCACTCTTCACTCAATAAATTACAATTTATATAGACTCGTCCAATCAATTAATAACACGTATTTTAATTATTTTAAAAATTATCGATCAAAACAAATAAAAAAAATAATTGAAACGCTTCTTTATAACATCAGCTTAGCTCACAGTCCCACTTCATACATTTTCTTTAAATTAGTCGGAGCCTGCATTTTTTTTTTAAATATTAATTATTGATGTACTCGGCGATTCAGTCGTTGCCCCTTGACGGTGGCCCACTTGATCGGACCAATCTCTCCGGCGACGCCTGCTTGGTCTTGACCTCCGATCCCAGGCCCCGCCTCCGCTGGTCCGCTGAGCTTCACGAGCGCTTCGTCGATGCTGTTACCCAGCTTGGTGGCCCCGACAGTAAGTTTCTTTTTGTTTTTTAATTTTTAATTTTTTATATTTTGTTAATGGAATCATGCATGCCAAAATTTCTCAAATGTGGGTTTCAAGTTTGACTGATCAAATTTACAAACTAATTACACTTTATTCATAGTCTTCAATCTTCATTTTATATTTAATCTATTTTTAATACAGTTTCAATGATTTATTTATCTCTCTATAAAAAATGATGTGATTTTTGAATTATTGGATTTAGGTAGGTAACCGGTTACCAATTTTGGTCTTATTTCTTACTGTATTTTTTAGTCAACTAGAGATGCAATTAAAAGCTTTATTTTTTTTATTATCATTATTTTTTTTATTATCATAGATGAAATTTCTAAGATAGCTCTAGGTTCGTATGGAACGCTTTGGGGTCTTGGAATTCTTGAATTTGAAAAGGATATATTTGAAAGAGTAGTTATATGCTTATAGAGTTGGGATACAAATTGGGATACAAAGCTTGTATGCCAAATGATGCAGCATGTAACGTCCCGATCTATAACAACCTTACCCAAAGGAGTATAGAGCCGGAACGCTATCGACTTTTTTATTCTAACCTTAAATTGCTCAAACGCTTAAACAAACAACCCAATATTATTAAATTAATACTCAATTATATAAGACAAATAACTCCTTTCAATCCCAAATTGTAACATAAAGTCAAAGTGTGCCGCATAAACTTAAGTATCAAACTAGGTCTTCCGAAACCTAACCATCCCGGAGACTTATTACCCTAATGCCCTAAACTGCAAGGCTTTCTCCCATAATAGATGCAGTTAGGTGATATGATATGGTTTCACAAATTTAGGTGAAATTATAACACCCCATTTTTTTTTTAAACTTTAGTGAAGATGGTAGTTTGGTAAATTGTTATGTGTGTGTATATAACCGATCCAGAGCCGATCTCGACCGGGTCTTTTGGGGGAAACATAGAGCTCGACAAGATGATCATTTTGATGGTGGTGTTATCACGGGAAACTCCCGATTTTCACCGATTTTTCGGTAAGAAACTTTTTATGATTTTTCTCGATAATGATTAAGAAAACATACATAGCTATATACTTTGAAAAACATCAATATTACAAGCTTATCCACGCACCTGGTGAGCTGACTACAGAGAAAAGAAACTATGCAGCAGGACTGTCCCCGCCAACGGTATCACGATCACCTAAAGAGAAAAGAATTTATGATAAAGAACATAATTCTAACTATAGTAAATGAAAGAATATGCAAGAAACGTGACTCAGTCGCTCTCGTAATCTTAACGAAATTTCGGCAGAATTCCGTCAATAATACAGACTTCCCTTATACAATTCACACTGATCAAACTTACATTCATATTCGATTTGCAACATACACATGTCCACAAACCATTTCAACATCACTAGCCCGAATCTCGGGCCTACAATAACTTCCCGCATACATTCTTACCTGACCATATTCTCCGATTAAATCTGTTATTCACTTCCAACCACAAGACAATCATTTATATAGTCTAAGCAAGTAATTTAATCACAGTTTAAAGCTTACTACGTTCCGAAATACATAACACGCATAAATCGAATATAACGATAAATTACACGAAAATCAAGATTCGAAAGTCCGTTACTACCCGGATTGGTCAGAACAGCACAGAGGGAGATTCGGGACATCGGTGCCAAGATTCTGTCAGACGCGTGGGCCTCACGGGCCACTGCTCAAGGCGCGCGTTAGCGCCACGCGCCAGCCGGAATCTGGATTTTCCGGTGGCCGAGCGTTTGTCTTCCCCTCCCGGTTCCAATGCCGCTGATCATCGATCAAAGTTTCGGATTAACAGGAAATCAAGAAAAATCATAAAAAGTATCTTACCGAAAAATCGGTGAAAATCGGGAGTTTCCCGCGATAACACCACCGTCAAAATGATTCTCTCATTGAGCTCTACGTTTCCCCCAAAAGATTCGGTCGAGGTCGGCTCCGGATCGGTCAAATCGGGGCAAAATGCTCACTTTTCTCTCTTTTTCCCCCCTTTTCTCACCCATTGCTTCTTATCTCTCTCTTAATATGCCTGGAAATCGAAAGGAAAAAGGTTGCAAATTATAAATCAACTTTGCTTTATATACACACATAACAATTTACTAAACTTCCCTTCTCACTAATGTTTAAAAAGAAATTGGGTGTTACAGAAATGATAGCCGGTTCCCAATTTTACGAGAGGCCTATATATACATATATACACATAGATACATATATACATATTTCTTGTTTTTTTGAAATTTTTGGAAAATCCACCGCCAAACCACCCATTTCGGGCTTAAACGGAGCAGGTAAAACCCCCGGCTGTCCCAGACTCTTACTAGAAACGCACTCCCTGGATTCGAACCCAGGATCTCAAAGTGAGATCCTGAGCCTTACACCACCAAGTCACGCCCCTTGGGGACCTATATACCTATATACATATATACATACTGTTAGATTATATCCAACCAATCAATTAATATGTATGGCAGTTGTGTAGTTGTGTATTTAGTATGGTAGTTATGTATTTAATATGATAGTTTTATACATATAGGCATTATACAATTACCATATTAAATACACAACTACACAACTACCATACATATTAATTGATTGATTAGATATAATCTAACATCCCCCTCAAATTCAAGATGGTAGTGAGGAAACCAGATTGAGTTTGGAAACGAGGGTTGTGTAACGGCCAGGAAAAAAAGACTTGATGATGATATCAACTATTTGATCATCGGAGCATAGATACACCTGTTTAGAGACAGGGACAAGGAGATAAGGCCTGTTTGGAGACAGAGACAAGGAAATATCCATAAATCGGAACTCTGGCCTCTGATACCATGTAGAGAAGAATAAGTTTATATTTACTTGATAAAAACTTTACAAGACATGGCTTTATATGGTTAGTCAGTTTCTAAAAACCCTTTGCCAGAGTCATTGGGATGCTGTTATACGCATTCTTAGATATGTTAAAAGAGCACCAGGCCAAAGTCTATTATATTAAGATAAGGGACATACTCAAGTTATTGGTTATTCTGATGCAGATTGGGCGGGTTCTCCGTCAGATAGACGCTCTACTACAGGTTATTGTGTTTTGATTGGAGGTAATCTCATATCCTGGAAGAGTAAGAAGCAAGTTGTTGCCAGGTCTAGTGCAGAGGCATAATATAGAGCTATGGCCTTAGCAACATGCGAGCTGGTATGGTTGAAACAGTTACTGCAAGAATTAAACTTTGGAGGAGGAGCACAAATGAAACTAATCAGTGACAACCAGACATCATTACAGATTGCCTCCAATCATGTGTTTCACGAGAGGACCAAACATATAAAAGTGGATTGTCACTTTATCAGAGAGAATTTTGTAAGGATGTATTGCTAGTTTGCTACTAGCTTTGTCAACTCAGACGGTCAATTAGCAGATGTCCTTACTAAGTCTCTTCGCGGTTCTCGTATTGATTTCATCTGTAATAAGCTTGATACATATAACATGTATGCTCCAACTTGAGGGGGAGTGTTGTAATTAATTGGGAAGCTAATTAGTATTTATTGTTGGAATTAGTTAGGAAGCTAATTAGTTGGGAACCTAATTTATTGTACTCTTATAGTTATATAAAGCTATGTCTTGTAAAGTTTTTATCAAGTAAATATAAACATATTCTTCTCTGGACATATACTTACCTATATATATATATGATTATATTTGTTTAGGAGATTTTTAAGATATCTCTGGGTTCGTATGGAATGCCTTCGGGACTTGGAATTCTTGAATTACAGCAAGAAAATATTTGAAAAAGTAGCGATATGCTTAAAAATTAGGATAGAAAGTTTGTATCGCAAATGATACAACACATTATATGTCCTTCAATGATTAAGGTTAATAATTAATATAATAAAGTTAAGAATTACTTGGGTATAAAATAATTGGTGACACATCACTTGAGCTGTTTTTTAAAACAGTCTATTATAGGAGAAAGTCTTAGGTGATGTTGATACCACTACCTCATCATTATTTATCATTATTTAGTGATAAATGTATATGTGGTGGCATCCAATTGGATGCTGGGGTGATGAAGTGGTGGTGTCCACCTCACCTAGTACTCTCTCATAATAGATGTAGTTAGGTTAAATGATATAGTTTCACAAAGTTGGGGAAATGATAGTCAGTTCCCAATTTTATGAGAAGCTTATATGTATGTCGATTATATATGTTAAGGATATTTTTAAGATAGCTATAGGTTCGTGTGGAATGCTTTGGGTATTGGAATTCTTGAATTAGGCCAAGGAAATATTTGAAATAGTGATATGTTTACAAAGTTGGGATATAAAGTTTGTATCCCAAATGATGCATCATCTTACATGTCCTTCAATGATTGAAGTTAATAATTAACATAATAAAGTTAATTATTGCTTAGGTAAGGTATAAGTGATTGGTGACACATCACTTGGGATATAAACTTTGTATCCCAACTTTGAAAGCATATCATTATTTTATTTGAAAATAGTCTATTATACGAGAAAGTCTTAAATGGTGTTGATACCACCACCTCATCATTATTTATGATTTTTTTTAACTTTAATGGTAAGTGTATATATGGTGGCATCCGATTGGATGATGGGGTGGTGAGGTGGCGATGTCAACCCCACCCAAGACTTTCTCCCATTATAGATACTGTTAGGTGAAATGATATAGTTCCACAAAGTTAGGTGAAATGATAGTCGGTTCTCAATTTTACGAGAGGCCTATGTGTTGATTATTTTCGTTGAGGAGATTTTTAAAGTAACCTTGGGTTTGAATGAAATGCTTTGGGGTCTTGAATTAGGGCAAGAAAATATTTGAAAGAGTAGTGATATGTTTAAAAAGTTGGGTTATGAAGTTTTTATCGCAAATGATACAACATCTTACGTGTCCTTCAATGTTTGAGGCTAATAATTAACATACTAAAGTTAATTACTTGGGTATAAATGATTGGTGATAAATCACTTGTGATATAAAATTTGGACAAATTTTATAAGCATATAATTATTGTAATGGGAAACAGTCCATTATAGTAGAAAGTCTTAGTTGGTGTTGACACTACCAGCTCATTATTATTTATGATTATTTTAAATTTAGTGATAAGTGTATATGTGGTGGTATCCAATTGGATGTTGGGTGATGAGGTGATTGCTCAACCCCACCTAAAACCTACCACATATACACTTACCACTAAATTTAAAATAATCATAAATAATACTAAATTGGTAATGTCAACCCCACCAAAGACTTTCTCCGATAATAGATGCAATTAGGTGAAATATTATAGCTTCACAAAGTTTGGTGAAATGATAGTGGGTTCTCAATTTTACGAGAGGCATATATATATGATGCACCCTCCGCCCCCTTCTAATTATTGATTGTAGGCAAACAAATAGGTTGGTTGAAGCACTATCAATGACCAGCTATGTACTTGAATGCAAGATGATACAAATGTCAATGAATTTGAAAAGGATATCATGTATAAAATGGTAGCAGTGAACTTCAAGGTTCTGACTGTTGGATTCATAGACATGCCTGCCCTCAATTTTCAACATGTGCACTCCTTATTAATACTTGCAAGTGCTCCTGAAGTTTGAAGGTACTTTTGCCCTCCTCGGAGTTCGCCAGTCTGTTGCATGGGCATTTTCAATTGGAAGCATAAAGGTGCACTGTGCAGTTCTGTATAAAAATAATGATTTCCCTCAAGTTTGTATGTACTATTGTAATCCTGGTAGTTTACTCTTACGTTGAATAGACGTTGCTAATAGGAGGCCTAAGAAATATTCCTTACTCTCTGTAGTTCATGGGTATGTCGTGGGGACAATGTCAACAGGAAGCTTAGAGGTGGCTCAATTATGTGTCATGTTCGAGACTAGGGTAGGGTTAGGGTATCCTTAGTTGTTATTTGTAAGTATTATTTAGTTTGTTTTCTTTGTTTCCAATCAAAAAGTAATTTGTAATTTGTCATGAACATTATCAGTGCCCTACTTTTAGGTGAAATTGCTGGATTTATCATTCTAGAATGATGCATGTTAAGTCGTATAGTACTTCTCCGTTGTATTCTTTTCTATTGTTGACTTTTTCAGGTTGTGAAGCCCTATGCTCATAAATCTCAAGTAAATAGTCATTCAAAGACGTAAAGAAGTCTTTCTTTGGATTCTTTGGGGCATTGGTGACCCAGAGTATGGTTCATAGTTTAAGGTACAAGTTGTGCGTGTGGGATGAGTCAAAGCAAAGCAGCCAAAATATACCTTTTGAAAGCACCTCCAGTGTGCATGGTCATGCTTATGCCTAACTTGGATGATGTGACTGAAGGCAAAAGGCAAATCTGTCATGGCCTTAAGAAAATATTTTAATCTCATAGATAATTAGAAGAGTTGCATTTCAATCGTCTTTACTCAATTTTTGCACATTGGAAGCAGTGTTTCTTTTACTAGACTTTAATCTTTTTCTGGATATGCATCTCAGAAGCAACACCGAAGACCATCATGAGAACAATGGGAGTGAAAGGCCTTACCCTTTATCATCTCAAATCACATCTTCAGGTTGTTATTTGCACTTTTTCTTTTAAACAACTCATATAATGTATATTACAAATATGATATGTTTTCGCTATTAACAATTTTTCTCCTCTTTATACTTTCAGAAGTACCGCTTGGGAAAGCAATCATGCAAGGAAATGATGGAGAACTCTAAGGATGGTATCTTTCTTGGTCTTTAGAATGCAAACGATTTCAATAAGTTATATTATGGTGCATGAAACTTCCTATTGAATGTTCTCATTTCATGTGATACTATGTCCGTGAGAGACCCATAGAAAAAAAATGGCTACTATAAAGATTTTGTTTCCATATACTGATTTTACCTCTTTTGGCATAAATGTCTTTTCAATTGTTTTCCCCTCTTCTCTATTCTCTGAAAGCTGCATAGTTAGCATGGAAAATGAACTTCTGTGAACTGCAAATGAATCATCTTTTCTTACTTGTTGGGCTGGACATGTTACTCGAGATTGCAAGAACCCGGTTAATGACCTTTGAGAAATTCTTATTTATGATGTGTCGTTGGCATTGCAGTTTCTTGTGTTGCTGAAAGCCAGGACACTGGTTCATCCACAACATCATTAACAAGAATGACAGCGCAAGATCGGAATAAGTATGCTATCATCCTTGCATATTAATTCCAAAACTTACCCATTTCTGCATATTTTCTTGATTGCTGCATTTCATTTTTCAAATAGTGGTTACCAGGTTACTGAGGCTTTGCGAGTACAGATGGAAGTTCAACAAAGGCTACATGAGCAGCTGGAGGTGAGTTTCCTTTATGTCTGTGTTGGTATCTACCAAAGCGTTTCTGCCAACCATCTTGATCACTTGTACACTTCACTTTATATCTATGATGTTAAAGGCGCCGTCTAAGCAGCGCTTTGGCGAGCACTTGGACTGGGTTTTCAAATAGCCGCTTAGCGGTTATAGGCAGCTCTTAGTTATTTTTTAAATTATGACTCTTTATATATTAGATAAAATTCTTCAAGTTTGACTAGTCAACCCACCTTTTGACTGGTCAAAGGCAGCTGTCGGATAGGTTGAACGATCAAACCGCCTTGCTCCGCCTACTGCCTTTAACAACATAGCTTTATATCTCATGTATGCATGAGAGTGAAAATGTCACAAGCTTTTTTATTTTTTTTTATTTTAGGGATATTACCAATTTTCAGTTAAAAAGGTAGAACACACTATGGCTTGTTTTGCAATCTTAAGTTTTCGGCATGAAGTCGAGTTCTTCCTATTGTAAAGATTTATTTTCTACCAATCAGTTTTCCAGTTTGATCCTATTTAGTTGAGTCAATTTCCAATGGTTTTAACCTTACCAGGTTCAGCGACGTCTCCAACTCCGGATTGAAGCACAAGGCCAATATCTACAGACAATACTTGAGAAAGCTTGTAAAGCCCTGAATGATCAGGCCATTGTGGCTGCTGGGGAGGAGCTTTCCGAACTGGCCATCAAAGTTTCCAATGACTGTCAAGGGATGGTCTCTCTGGAGAACATAAAAACGCAATCTATATTTGAAGTTGCTGCGGTCAATTTACTAGCTCAAATCGGTGACTGTTCTGTTGAAAGTTGCTTGACTTCAACTGGTAGTCCTGTTTCTCCAATGGGTTTAGGATCACAGGCTGCTGCCATGAAGAAGAGATCAAGACCCTTGTTTGGTAATGGAGATTCATTGCCTTTGGAGGAAAGCATGAGGCAAGAAGTAGAATGGGTGATGCCTAATATTGGATGAACAACATTTTAGGATTTCTTTTTTAGAAATGGAAACCCATTTTGACTTGTTTTCTTTTTCTTGTCTAATTGTTAAAAATCTAAATGTCTCATCCTGTGTCCACTGGATCATCATCAGTGGTATGTGTATTAAGAGACAAGCTCAAAGATTACATGAAATCATATGTGGAAAATCATCTAGCCACAAGCCAGAGAAATAACTTGAATAAGCTACTTTATCTAATTTATGCGCCGACACATTACAGGCTCGTGATCTAAATTGGATCCTAACGGAATTTAGGTCCCTAAATATGTCTTGAATATCCGAAATTATCTTAAAAAACCTCTTTACAACTACTAGTTTTACCCAACACTAAATTCACAACATTTAGAGCATGTGATTCAATCAACACCACATCCCCATTGAATCTTCTTCTGCTAATTGTTGCTGCTACAATATCACCCCGAAAAATACTTCAAGATAAAAAAATATATATTTCAATATATGACATAAAAATATTTTTATCATAACTAATTTTGTTTAACTGTACACTTTTATGTGTAATCATCAATTTTCTTTTCAATATAATCTTTAATGTATTGGAATTTGTGTTTTTCAAGAATCTCACATTGAAAATTGTAATTTTTTTTTTGGTTAACTGTATCTTATAAAATGATAAAAAATGATGGTGATATAAAGATATGAGATTTATGTTCACATATTAGCTTGCTTCTAATTATTTTATTGGCTAGTACAAGCAGAAACTCCTCTGCTGATATTAATTTTCTTTTGGAAACTTTTTTTTTGTTACTATTTTAGTTATATATTTTTTTAGAAAAATTGAAAATTCCGTCACAAAATCACTTCATTCGGGTTTAAACGGAATAGGTAAAACCCTCAACTCCCTCAGGCTTTTACAAGAAATATATCCCTTGTACTCGGACCTAACAATCAAGTTTTAAACCATTTGCCATCGAATCATATTTCTTGGGGGTATTATTTTTTAAGAGTACAATGTGCAAAACAATATTGTGATGAGTGCAATGCTCTACATTCTTGATAATTTTTATAATCGGCACTGTGGTTGTTTAATCCTTTTTTTAATCCATTTATAATTCATCAACTGATGATGATGGGTTAAGATTGCACTTAATAGGATTTTTTAGAGGAATCCTTTACCATTGCAGTTCATAAAGCGCTTGAGAAGAAAATGATTGAAGTTAAGAAAAGTTCATCTGGACATAGCAATTTCAAATCAATTAACAGCATAATTTTAATAAAAAAAAAAACATTAAAAGTGTTTTTCAGCAATTTGTTGGGTCACAATGAGAATGTTTTTTATTATTTTATTTTCTGAGATATTTTCAAGATCTTTATAGTAAATTGACTCTCTCTGCTCTGTACCATTCGTAGATGAACTTAAAAATGCTTAGAAGAATTGGAACTCCATCTCAAAGAGGAGGAAATTTGAGAATTTGTTCAAATCTTGTAGTGGAAAAGATTTTGTTTAATGCAAGTAAAACACACTATAAATCCATGAAAAATATATCTGAGAACATGCTTGTTTCATGTTATACACATCATACACTTAGTTTTTTTTTTGGAAACGTTAGAAATTTCGCCTAAATCATCCGATTCGGACTTAAATTGAGTAGTTAAAATTTCCGACTGTTCCAAATCTCTTATAAAAATTGCACTCACTGAATTCAAACTCAGGACTTGACAACCAAATTCTAATTTTTATACCATATACCTCAAACATTATAACACACAAAAAGTTATGGAGAAAAATTCTAAACAAGAACAAAAACCCTGTATGCATTTTTCTGTGCCTCTCGATTACGAGCGAAAATTATATTATGTGCCGGTGTATATGACATCTCTCTCACAGCAAGCGGGCCCCACACAGTTGTGGGGGCCGCCTGCTGTGAGAGAGATGGCTATACACCCGGCACATAATATCATTTTCGCTCGATTACATGCTTTCATTGTATTCCTAGAGCTTGGAGACTCCTTATCAATGAGAAAGAACATGCATTTCTTTGTTTCCATTCTTGTAAATTTTCAATCACTTGGCTTTCTTCCATTAAGCATTTGTCATTTCCATCAAGTATGCTCACAATCTGCCTCATGCTTGGTCTTAATTTAGGGTTGGAGAGTGTGCTGACAATTCCTAATTTTATTAATCTCATCATTTCTATATGATTATATTCTCCATTCAACCTTGAATCAACCATCTCTGCTAATGGTCTTTTCCGTGCTTCAAATTCTCGTAGCTTCTTCACCAGTAGCCCCTCAGGCAGCCGGAAGTCGACTGCCATACGTCCAGTAACTACCTCGAGCACCACCACGCCAAAGCTATAAACATCAGCCATCGTGGTTGCTTCACCGGAGGATTCTATATACTCCGGTGACATGTAACCAAAAATGCCACGAACTGATCTGGTTGCACTGTTAACTTTCTGATGGCCATGGTGATCATTGCGTGTCAGGAATTCTGCCAGGGCAAAGCAACCGAGACGTGGGTTCATGTCCGGATCAAGAGCGATGGCAGAAGAGGTAATGTTTCTGTGGATAACTTGTTCATCCCATTCCTCATGGAGATATAGAATGGCAGAAGAAAGTGACTTGATGATATTGTATCTGTGGTTCCATCGCAGGATAGAATGACCGATTCTACGATCATGATGGAAAAGGAGGTGACTCAGGATGCGAGTTGCTGAATAATCATAGACAACAAGCATCTCCCCTTGCTCAGTGCACCAACCGCAGAGCTGAACCAGATTCCGGTGGCGAAGACGGCCTAAATTTTGAAGTTCAGTTGAGAATCGTAACCGCAATGCAGGGCATTTACTCATTCCAAGCCTCTTCACCAGAATATGATGGTGGTCGTCAAGTAAGCCATGGTAAGCAGTTCCAAAATCCATTTCTGCCACCCTTTGCAACCCTGAGAAGTTGTTTGTAGCAGAAATGATTTCCTTGTATGATATTTCCCGTGGAGTTTCAACCATAAAGAGATTACTCCGTCGCTGGCTTCTGTTGTTATGAGATTTAGATTCACTGTCTCCTAATTCTTCTCCCGTGGCCGTGACATAATTCGATGAAGGGGATGTGATTGTTGTATTTGAGGCTGTTGTATTGGTGGACCTGGTGGTTTCTGTGTTGCTAATACTTTTGTTGGTTGGTGATGATGACAGAGAAATGTACGGAGGATGTGACTGAAACGACGGGAGAGCTGGCAATTTACCTGAATGATTACCAGAAACAGCTTCTATAATCCATTTCATGTTTGGTCGCAAATGTGGATTATGAAGTGTACAGAGTAGCGCCAGATGAATCAGATGCTCCATGTCAGAAAACTTGTAAGATCCATCCGAAATCCGGGGATCCGCTGCTTGTATAACTTTCCCTTCATCAGACAACATTCTGATCCAATCAAGCAAGATGATTTGATGATCCGGGTATGCGAGATCCACAGCTCTCCTGCCAGAGATCACCTCCAAAACCACAATCCCAAAGCTAAAAACATCTGATTTTGCGGTAGCAACGCTGCCTTTCTGGAAACTTTCAGGCGGCAAGTACCCTATTGTGCCTCCAATTGTAGTCGTCTCTGCCAAGTGAAACTGGTGGTTTCTTGTTGACGGTGTCCTTTTTTGGTACTGGATCTCATGTTCAAGCCACCGCGCCAAGCCAAAGTCACCGAGACGGGCATTGTAATGGGAGTCAAGCATCACATTACTTGTCTTAACATCTCTGTGTATGATCTGAGTTTCCAGCTGCTCATGAAGATAATGCAGTGCCGCTGCTAAGCCATTAATTATCATCTTCCTACGCTCCCAGTTCAAAGGCGCAGCCGCCGCCAATTCATCAGGCAGCCTTCGAAACAGTACCCTGTCGAGGCTGCGGTTAGGCATGTAATCGTAAACTAACAGCAGCTGGTTTTCATCCACACACCATCCTCTCAGCCGGACAAGATTCCTGTGGCGAAGATGAGCCACCGCAACCAACTCAGCAGCAAAAGTCTTCTCAAAGCGCTCTCCCTTCTCCGCTAAGCATTTCACAGCCACCACAGTTCCATCACTAGGTAAAACCGCTCTATAAACCTTACCAAAACCTCCACTTCCAAGAACTTCACCTTCATCAAAGCCATTGGATCCTATATAAAGCTCAGCATAACTAAAAATCCTCGGATTGTCTCCGGCAACCACCTTCTCAGACATTTGCACTCCTTCCAGGTCATGAAACACGCCGGAATTCTCTTTCCTCGGCGTATTATGATGACAAAAGCAAACCCATTTCGCTTCATACAACCGGCGTAGCTGATCACCAATGAAACTCAGAATTCGTCGACCCCCACAGCCACAGTTGCATCCATGTTGTTGTCGATTGACCTCTTCATTTCTGGATAAGTTGTGCACATGGGGATTAACATACGGCTCGATCTCATCGATGCCCGCCGGTAGAATGAAACGAAGGCGGTTCAGCTGCTGCATGGTGATGACTGATCCAGGGGATGGGATAAGCTAGGGTAATTAAGATGGTAATTAAGTTGCTAAATGAACATGAAATGAATGAAGTTTGGTGAGTGAAGATCAAGAATGAGGAGGGTAGCTGGCAATTTCGGATATATTTCAAGTACTTGATAAAATGTTTGTTGGCATTTCATTCAACAGGGTTAGGTTTGCATATTTGAATTGTGAAATGTGAACTATCAACCCCCCCACACTAAAAAAAAAAAAATGAACCTACCTTGCAATGCGTGACGTTTGCATGGAAGCTTTGATCTCATTGAGAGAGAGAGAGATGATAAGTGAAGACAATTTTTTATTCTCTTTGTACGTATTTAAAGATAAATATTTTAAAAAAATGATATATTTTTTTAAAACGTTGAAAATCCTACCGTCAAATCATTCGATTCAAGCTTAAGTTTCGGACTGTATTATCCTGATTGAGCGTATTATCGGTCGTGCCAAAAGTTGGAGTTGTATGGTTCTCTCATATTTGGGGCGGGTTCAGCTAATCAAATCAGTTTTGTTCTCCTCTCTATTTATCTTCCTAAGTAAAATCATAAGTGCATCACCGAATTCGAACCTAATTTTGAGCAGCCCAAGTCACACCCCTTTAGAGTTTTTTTTTAAAAAAAATAAAACAAAATTTTTTTGTCTTCCTTTATCCTAGTCTAGTTCATCTATCATTTCTCAAAAAAAAAAAAAAAAAATTGCCAAGCTATTGATTTTGCAGCTGTACAAAAATTGATTGTTGAAACTTGGATTTTGTTAGGTCAAAACTTTATGAAGAATCCTAAACTTAGACAAGGAGTTTTAGGGTTGAGATTATTTATTTTTATTTTATTCATAAAGTTTTATTCACAAATATAAACCAAATCTCTAGCTTATGATGCGAATGAGAGGGAGAATCGAAATTTGTATTTGAACCAACCGATAAGATGATAATTTGTAACACTATCGTTGACATGAAATTTTATATCAATTAACGGGTTAGGATTAACTTATAATGACATAATTGTTAATCATATTAAATATATACTACTCATTTAATAATCGTGTTAGGTTTGAATTCAGAGTTTAAGATATGATTAATTTTAGTTGTATTATTAATAGATTATCTTATAAATATTTTAAATTGGTTTAGGGATATTGATTAGTATCCCAAATTAATGACAATTCAATTTTATATTGCATAATAATGTCATAAATAAACATATCCCATTTCCATTTTTGGTTCATTAGGCACATATAATTATAACCTTTTTTTTTTGGAAACGATGGAAACCCAATCACCAAACCACTCATTCTGGGCCGCGGCGCAGGTAAAACCACCGGCTGTCCCAGACTCTTACAAGAAGTGCACCCCCAGGATTCGAACCCAGAACCTCAAGGTGAGAACCTGAACCCTACGCCACCAATTATAACCTTTATGTGAGGCAAGTAGTGCATAAGTACACATGGGGTTTGAAAATATATTAATGGATGAGAAATTAACACCTTAACCACAAATCCACTACCCGTTGCTTTGAATTTTATTTGAAAACATAATGACCATTTGATGATACAACTTTGATTTTGAGCACTAAAGATAATGTTAATGAGAAACTTCACTTTATCCATTATGATCTATTTATCTCATAGTGGTTAGATATGATATTTGTTAATATTTTATAAGTCTATATATTCTCTCTCATCACTACAAGAAAACTGGAAATTAGAGACGGAAATATCTGTCGCTAAATGAAGTTAGCGACGGAATAGAGACGGACAATTTTCGTCTATATTTTATTGATCGCAAACAAATAGCGACGGAAATAATAGTCCGTCGCTATCTTTAGCGACGGAATATTCCGTCTCTGTTTTAGCGACGGAATATTCCGTCGCTATTTAGAAACAAAATAGATACGGAAATATTTCCGTCGCTAAATACAGACGGAACATTCCGTCGCTATTTACAAATGGAAACTGTTTCTAATTCCTACGAATTTTTTTTTACATGCATGATAAGTTAGTTTTTATAGATAAATTCTATCATTGAATATGTAACATAATAGTTTCCGAATTTTGGCCACATCATGTCTCACCAAACATGTCTAAATATGATTTTCCGATCGTTAAATACGTTTACTTGTAAACCACCTACTTTTCTACTAAATATGGATGGATTCGAGTATTTTGATGTGAACGGTGGACATTGATTTTATTCCACCTATTTTATATACTACACCAAAAAAGACTTTTGCTTATACTAAATTAGTGTCAGTAAAGACTTTTACTGACACTTGTTAATAGTGTCTATAATCAAGAAATCAGAGATCACTGGCGCTAATTATTAGTATCAGTAATTTTCTGACAGTACAGTATCAATAATATTCTAACACAACAATATCAGTGATATTTTGACATGATGACATGACTAATATACTGATACTAAAATATTATTATAATATTAATATCATTTTAAGTATCAATATTTTATATTATCATTTAATGTCAGTAAATTATGTTACCATGTTATTAGAATTATTTTAAACAAAAAATAAATATATACCTATTTTTTCTGTTTTATAATACATTAGATACTGCCCGTGCCTACGGCACGGTGTTACAGAATTTACAGAGAGAATAAAATTCTATTATTTAATTTATTTGTTAATTTTCAGATATATTCTATAATGAAATGATTTTATTTTTTAATTAAATGATTTTATTCTTAAATTTATTTGGTAGTTTTCATTTTCCATTTTTATAGAGATTCCATAATGAAATGATTCTTTATCAGTCATTAGATTATAATGAAATGATCTGAGCCGCCAATTAAGTCACGTAAAGATAGTCTTTGGATACGTTATCTCTCTTAATCCCAACCATTGGTTGTCTTCTCTTTCCCCCACACCATTGTGCTTTATAATATAGATATATGGAATTTGAACTAACATAACCAAACAACACATAACACTGAAATCTAAAATCATATAACATCAAACAACACATAACACTAAAATCTAAATTCATATAAACATCTCATAAATTCAACATTCCTATAAAAGTCGGGTAAAATAACACCATGATTCCAAAATAAATACAATATTCTCAGTTATATGGCCATTAGCCAACAATTCCAACAAAAATATTAGATAAATATTCAATTAATACAAAAGTAACTACCACCACTAATCCAAAATTCCACTTCTAACATACACCTTCCACATTTCTAGCAACTTCATTTCTTAAAAAAAAAAAAAACAAAAAACAATTGGTAATAATTCAACAAGTAACAACCAATAATTATTTTGTAGTACTATTTTAATCTCACAAAAAATAAAAATTATTTTGTGGATTAAGACCAGATGTATAATCAAGAAATCAGAATTTGGATTTTTAAGACCAGAAACTTGAAATAACGTTCTAACAGTGTATGATTTCGAAAATTACAGTCTTGTATAATTTTCGTATTTTGGCCATAATTTTTTATAGATATGGAAAAAATACGAACATAAATTTTGTGCTATATTAAGGCCGATTAATCAAATTATAAGTATAAAATGAGTATTTTCTCTTTATTAAATGAATATTTTTTAGTGTTAATCAGTTTGCTCACATCCTCTGTTCTGAGAGATGAATGTTTTTCCGTAAAGAAAAGTGCAATCGTTGATATTGTTTTCCCATACCGTAAAATGAGGGAAGTATTAAACCAGAAGAAAGTAAAAAAATTAAAAAAAAATAAAAAAAAAAAAAATAAATAAAAATAATAATTCAATGAAAATCTATCATCAGGTGGTCATCACAAGGAATATAAATAATTAACCTAATCATCTGCAAGAATCCCTCCTGAACATGGAAAGCTTGATGTCTCCTTCCATGACAAAGTAATTCGCTGTCCCGAGAGAGAGAGATTATAAATTTGATTAGTGATTCACTTTTGAGATCCAATAATTGATTCAGGTACAATCCATTAATTTAATTTTAATTATTATTGTTACCATAGTATTAGAGATTTCTGACACTAAATTTACTGATAATATAATGTCAGTAATTTATGATATTTTTCTTTAAAAAAAACATTAAAATATGTATTTGTTTGTCTTTACTGATACTTTTTGAAAAGTGTCAGTAAAACCTATTTTAGACGTAGTGATATTTAGATATCCGAATTACAACATCATATATAAATCTAATTTAAGAGATGTTCGAACAGTTACAAAGCCAATAAACATCCGCTCAATTAATTATTTTTTTTTTGGTATCCAATAATCAGCATGTTAATAAATTAATTTTGATTTAATTTCGTTGAAATAAAACATATTTACCATTTTTATGAAAAAAAATTATCCCTATTGAATTAATATTTTGACTACAATACTTTTTTCCCCATACACATATATCAATATCCATTTAGCATTTCTCCCCCAAAAACCATCTAAATGAAGCATGACAAATAGGAGAAAATCTTTTATGCGACAGTGGTACCACGTCATCCATGCAACATGCTAATCATCCACTGTCATGCGTGTTAAAAAATTAAAAAACAACTAAAAAATAGGTGGAGAAAATCTACATGTCATTTTCTAATTCGTTTGTGGTACTACGTTACCCATACCATGTTGCATCAACAAATCTCTCGACAAATAGACAAAAAAAAAAAAAAAAAAAAAAAAAAAAAAAAAAAGAGAAGAAGGTCCATTTATCACCTTATCTATGTTGGAAAAAAATGATTTAAGCCAAGAAAAATTGAATTATGTGGGTGGCAAGGGGCAAATTTAATAGATTAAGTGTTGCCAAAAGTCAATTTTGGGACAGGTGAGATTGGGACTTTGGACCTTTTTGCCCTTTAAATGCTGATAGGAATTTATATATGTCCATTGGTTGTGTTTAAGGGAGAATCTCATATGAAATGATGTATCAGCTTAGTCTATTGAATTGATGTGTCAATCGAAATCTTATTCTACTCTATTATTATATAGAAATTTTTGTAGATCCCACCACTCGTCGGTGGAGATGGTAATTCCACTCAGATCCGATTCGATCCGATCTGGATATGGAATATCCGAAAAGATTCGAGTTCGTAAAATATTTTTGCGGACTCGAGTCTTGAAGTTCAGTTAACCAAAATTAGATTCAGTTTACGCGCATCTCGATTAATCCTCAAGATCTGTGTTCCATATCCTCATAAATTTTCTAGCACAAATCGGGTAAATTAGAGGAATGCCCCCAAAGAAATACTTCTAGTGAGATTCGAACATTGAACCTGAGATTAAGCAAACCATTCAAATCCAAGACCTTTACCATTAAGACAACCCATTAGGATTTCAATGACCGAAGTTATTAGGAAGAAGAGCAAATGATGACATAATGAGTGATTAAATCAAAGCTAAGACAAGGTTACATAATTTTTTGTTCTATAATTTCTACCACAAAGTATCAGAGCAACACTTGAGCATATGTGAAGATCAACCTGAGGTAGTCATAATCGGCCTAGCATAATATTATGAAAGAAGACTCAACCTGATTTGCTAGCTTAGTGTAGAAGATCGTCGGTCGTCTCAATTTACCGACCCGATGAAGTAGGCCGGTCAAAGGAAATATGTTCACATTCAGATGAAGTAAGACCTTCATGGGAACTTGTGTCCCCCAAAAGGGGCGATATGACATAAGCGGGCCACCAACTTGTCATCTGTCATGCGCTATCACATAGGAGCAGTTGGAATACAAGCTGACACATGAGCTAAAGCGTGTAGCATAAGGTAGAGTAGCTTGATTTAATGACATATAGGTGGCAAAGAATAATTGTGTCAGGCGGCACGGCTACTTAGTTGTGTCATATGACATGTTCATATGGCTGACGTCATGAGATTGATGTAATAGTGGAATTGAGACTAGTATATAAAGGGGTTGAGAATTCATTGTAAAACGTTAGCAAATTTTACTCACGCATAACTTGTAAAAAAAAAAAAACTTATTGTAAGCAAGAGCTAATAAGAAGTCGGTCAGACATGTAAGCGAAAGATAAAGAGGTCGGTCCGACCTGAGGTGCTAATAGAAACATCATTTTACTTGTGCCCGTGGATATAAGTTGGATCCATTCCGCCGAATCACGTTAGATCATTTGTTTATCTATGTGTATTCTATCTTTTGCCAAGTTTGCATTTGGTCCACAAACCAAACAAATTAACAGTTGAGGGAGGTTTTTTCGAAAAATAATTTCTCCCGAATTACCCCTGAAATGAAAAACAACTCCGTTTGATCACATTTCTAATTATGATTCCTAAACTAGTTATCATTCTTTCAAACAGAGACTTAACCTTGATTAATATACAAACATTGATAATTCTATAAATATTAAAAAATAACAAAATAAATTGATATATGTATACTAGAAAATTCCTGCCAGGATTTAAAGCGCAGCCCAATGTCTATAGAGACTTACTTCAATATACAATAATTGAAATTCATCCCGAAAATCTGCAAAAATAATAATAATAATAATAAATCTCTCTCACATTGCACACGAAATTTAATTTTCGTACTCTTTAGGGAAACATCAATTTCTTAACTTTATGGCATATTGGTTTGGGAAAATTCTTTAATTAATTTTGTGTGAAATTTTTCAAGTCTTTGCATATTAAGTCCACATACTTCGAAGAATTTCATTTAATAAAACATTTAATTTCCAATTTTCTTCAAGTATAGAAAACATATTTATGGAACCAAAAATAAATTTGATTCCAAAATCAATTCAAATTTTGAGGTTTTTAATGCTTAATCAAGTACACATACAAACCATTATAGCTTTATAAGAAATGTGTAAATGAAATATTACTTGAGCTAGTATTCTTCTTGATACATGGATTTGACTTGATAAGTATTGTCCATGAGTCCCTTCAGCTTATTCAATCGAGCTCGACTCATTAATAAAATATTATGATGAAAGTCGACTCAAATTCGAAATATCGACTCGAGCTCGAATTTAAAAAATTCAAATTTTGGATTTTTAATTTCTTCTTCAAATTTTAAATAGATCCCCTACAAAATTCAAATTTTTGTGACACACATTATAATATCGAGTCGAGTTATATTTACACAATCAGAGTCGAGTCTATTTCGAATTGTGTTCGCGAGTCAAAAATGAGTCGAGTCTAGCTTTTACGAGTCGGTCTCTTTTAATAATCAAGTTATTATTTTTGAATTTGAATAGTTTATTTATTAAACAAATCGATCTAAAATCAAGTCAAATACGAATCAATCTCTAACTATTCATAAAGGACTCCGTTCATTTAGGCTCTACTAATAATAAGTATGGCAAAACACGATACAAATGGGTTAGCCCCATCATCTCTTATTTAGCCTCTTTTTTTTGGGCTTTAGCTCGGCCCAACATGTGTTATTTTTGGGCCGACCCAATGGAAAAAAATGAAAATGAAAGCACGATTGGACCATATATTTTTGGACAACATTAGTGTCACGCGACCCGATTTACATCTATAGATGTAATTAATGGAAGTAGGTTGCTAATAACTCTAAAATTTATGTAAAAAATATATGCAATTGGCTAGCATTATGATTTTTTTAGGTAAGAGGATACCTCCAGTTCGATTGGTCCATCATAATGATACTCACTTAACGGGTTGATAAAATCCTTAGCGAATTGGTGCGGCGGTTCATGACCCCCTACTTAAGTTATTGATCTGATTATCATAAGAAATCGTATTCGAGATCGTGCATCAACTCGAAATGGATTCGCATTAGTGGTTTTGCTTCATCTATAATTTTGTTAGTGATATTTATTATTAAATATACTATTTTATAACCAAAATATAGTTATAACTCATAAATTATTAGACTGTAAGCTTGTAGTTTCATATTTGGCCCTCCACACACATATTATGTACCATACAAAACATAACTACTGGTGGTAATATGCGTTCCGACAAGATTACAAGACACACATATTTTAAGATTAGGGTTAACTTAAAATAACACGATTAATAATCTTGTCGTATTCATACCAACGTTTATTAATGTCATATTTGTGTTCTTAAATCCAACACACGACCCCGTTTTACCACATGATTAGTATCCATGTTATCGTAATATTTTTTTTTTTTGGAAACGTTGGAAACCCCGCCACCAAACCACCAATTATGAGCCGCGGCACAGGTAAAACCACCGACTGTCTCAGGCTTTTACAAAAAGTGCACCCCTGGATTCGAACCCAGAACCTCAAGGTGAGATCTTGGACCCTAAACCACCAAGCCACACCCCTTGGGGACATGTTATCGTAACATGTCAACACATTTATTCGTTTATCATGTCATAATCAGATAATCACGTATTAATCACGTCAAATACAAAATTGAATCGTTTATTAATCAATTAATTGTGCCATATCATGTCGACCAGTTTAATAATCAAAGATGTTGATACGATTACTAAACGAACTACTTTCGTACTTGTTTATTTGTTTTTTTGAAAGATAAAAGTGCAGTATTATTAATTCAAATCCATAAGAAGTACATCAGAAATGCAAGCAGGAGGAGTGCCACTCCAAACCTGTCATATACTTTGGACAGATTGTGGAGGACTGCTCTTTCCTATGCTAATAAATCAGTAAACCAAGCCCTCGCATTCGCATTCTTGCGAGGGCCGGCTCGTATTTCCGTATTTACTTAAATTTGACACAAACCCGATAAGATAATACGAATTAACACCTCTAAAAAAAAAACCCACATTTTATATTTTCAAAGCAAATATAAAAATGTGGTAGTAGTAGTTGATGGTAATTAAGAATGGGAATTGAATTGAATATACTAAATAAAGAGGTTAAGAGTTTTTAGGAGGATGGTTGGGACTTGGGACTTATTCTCTAATTAATTTTAATGCCATTTATTAATTATTGGAGCTGCTGTTACGGCACCCGTATCTCTTCTTTTTCTTTTTTAATTTCTTATCTTATCTCTCTGTTTTTTTTTTTTTTTACTTTTGATTTTGAGATTTGCCGTTTCAAACGGGAAAAGTCAATTGGACACGTTATGCTTTTTTTGCTATTTTTCACCCAATTTCCATAAATACAATTTACATCCACAATATTTTATAAAACCAAAAAAAAAAAAAATTTAAATATTTTATTCGGGCACCCATACATTTTGATCACCAACCAACCATTCACAGGTAGTTAAAAACCAAAAATACCCTTATAGATTTTCATTAATATGTCAGTTTAATGAGGGTTTAATTGTCTTTTCTCATCTGGGTATGTAATCTTCTTAGGGTTAAGTTTTATTTCATCATTTATAAAAATAAAAATGAAAAACTGATACACCAAAAATATTTTTTTTTAATAAAAATTAATAAATATTTGGCCATAAGCTTCATATTCATAGTTAATGTCATTTCATTTTCCATGCTTAATCGTCTTTCTCACTGTTGGTAAGTTAATTTTTTTTCCTTCTTATTTTAGTGTATTTATTTGTCTGTTGGTTATTCTTCATCTGGGTTACTATTCAATATTAAAATTAATTACTAATAAATATTATTTTATTAATCCATTATGGGTAATTCATTTTTATTATTCATCATTTATATATTTCTATTTTGTTCTCCATGAAAGAGGAAGGACACAACACAAAGTTTCTTTCTTTGATTTGAAAATTCAATGTTAATATGTGCCTTTTCAGTAAAGGTGAGTTTTGGTTTCTTTTGAAAAAAAAAAAGTTTTTATTTTTGTTGTTTGATTGATAGATTTAGTACTTTATATTTATATTCTACCCCACAAACCAAAACCCCACATTGGAAACTTCTTCAAAATCTTTAAATATTTTTCCTCTGTAACTGTGTCAGATAAAGAGAAATATAAAGATCAGAAAAAGTGTTGTTGTTGTACTTTGTTAATGAATGAAAATGAATATTGGATAAATGATCAATGAAATATTAATTCATTGATACACAATTTTTTTTGTCTTGTTTTGTTTAATAGATACAAAAAAGTGTATCTTTAGCATGTCAGAGTGAGGCTAAAAAGTCATAGCCTCTAGAATATAGATAGGCCTGTAAAAGCTTTTATGCTTTGATATTGTATGTGGGTCTTTATTGCCAAGAACCTAAAAGGGTTGTCTCTTTATAGCCTTTGAGTGTTTGCAAGACTGAGCTGTGATGGGTTTCTTCTGTTTTAGTCCTTGGTACACTGTGATGGATGTCATGCCCATGACAGCTATAACAGTTATGAAGCTTTGCCTTTTGCTACCTTTCTTGGGTTTTGAATCATTTCTTTCTTTGTTACTGAGAGTTAATACCTGTACTGAGGTTGTTGAATCTTGATTATGTTGTTATTGTTCTCACCTTGAGCTTGAGGTTGTGATTTTAGTCAATTTTCTCAATATATTCCATATACCTTTTTTCTATCTGGGTTTTGTCTCTTTCTCTTGTTTTGAATCCTCAATGGAAGTTGTGTTTTTGGCAATATCTTTTGTTAGTTTCACCTGCAAGTTCTGTTTGTTTCCTGATTTTGAACTCAATTCTTTTTTGGTTTGTCAGTTTTAATTTTTGTTTGTTGTGCAGTGAGGAAGAAAGTTGAATAGAGTGTGTGCCATGGCATCAACTTCTTGTGCCAAACAAAGCCTAGTGCCTATGCAAGAACCAGCCTCTGGTTATCGTTCATACCCACCACCTCTTGCTAAATATGAAGATATTGTGGCTAGTCCCAAGCTCTTCATGGATACTCTGGAGAAGCTTCATGCTACTATGTCAACCAAGTTCATGTAAGCTTTTTATCTTTTGAGCCATTTTCTGTCAGTTTGTAATTTGTTCCTTCTAGGTTCACACTCCTTGTAAGACTCATATGCTGAAGTGTGAATTTTGTTGGCTACTCATTTTGATTCCTCTATTAAATCCCAGCTTCTAAAATTAGGTTTTTTCTCACTCTCATTTATAGAAGGGGACCTACAATGAATCAATATAAGATTTTAGTATCATTGCTTTTGGTCTGTTGTCATCATTTCCTAATCTGTGCTTTGTTATATTCACTTCTCATGGCATTGTTCCCTTATACTCTTTAAATTTATTCTTTTTTTTTAAAAAAAAAAATTCTGTTACTATTTGTAGGCTGGTGGCTTCTTTGATAAAATAAGGAATTTGATCTAGCTTATTTGAGCCGGATTAGAAATTAAAAGGGGATGTTTCACTATTAAACTGATCTTGTTGAAAACTCTGGTAGATTTGTCTTTGGGTGAAGGATACAGAGATTTTATACTCATTGATTTGATGTAAATTTTGATGCATTATTTGTTGGGCTACAAGCTGACTATGAGCTATTTATTTATTTGCTTCATATATCCTGTTCTAACTTCTATGTTGGTCAGTTTGAAGTGCTTCCTTTAGCAAACGAGAGCTCTCTTCCATAACTTTCTTTTCCTTTTAGTAATGTATTGCCTGATAATATGTTACTGAAGTAACTGAACATAGTGGCACCAATCTGAGCAAAAATTGTTGTATTATAGTTCTGTTTGGGAATTCTTTTCTTATGTAGCATGCATGTTTTGCAAGACACTATCCAATATGATAAAAATAAAGTTCTTCATTAGTTTAGATTTGCTTAAAGTTCGTACCACTGTTTTTGTAATTAGTTTATTTTGTCAGCATCTGCTCAAGTCTATTGTAATATATGCAATAAATCCAATATGGATGAATGGCATAAAAAAAATGATCCGGACCGTTCAAATTGTTATCGGTAATTCCAAATAGAACAGTTGAAAAATCATATTTTTGTGATCCATGAATGCCATCACTGGTCTACTACTCTACTCATACATTGCAATGGTTCATAGACTGCCTTGGTGATATCTTAAGCCCATAACTATATATTTTTGTCAGGTGTATGAATTTAATGATCTGAATGAAATATTAGCTTCCTTTATGGTATGCCCCTTAAGGGAAAAAACACGAGGTATCTATGATTGAGCTTGTTTCAGGGGGTAAATCAATCTCTACAGAAGTTTATTCTTAGGAAATGTTTGGAATATATGGAAGGTATGCACACCAAGATAATATGCCTCTTCTGCATGGTTGAAACTGAATTTCTCATTGAATTATAAGCGTACAGATTAGATGACTTGCCAAAGATTAAGAAAATAACAGTTGATCAACTTGCTCATCACTGCATGGTTTTAGCTTTGCCAAATTAATAAACTGTTCCATAAAATGTTATCCATTTTAGTTAAATTCAAAGATCGTAGTTCCAGGCCAAAAACTTGTGTATGTTATTTTGAACTTTGATGGATCATGATTTGATTTTTGACAAGGCTTGGCTTCTTGGTGTTGGTTTTGCTTCTGGTTTTATTTGTCTATGGTGGGAACAGCCTCTCCTTTAAAGAACTTTTGGCATCCATATATTTATTTCAATCTGCATATTTGATGGAAGTAGAATCCCTTTTACTATTTACTAATTTGAAACATCCAAGGTTTGTAATCCTAGTATTTGCAATTTCTGAATCATCTTACCTAATTATTTGAAGAAGACTCATTTTCCCTCCTCTGTCCAACAAGATATACATATCATCAGTTTCTAAGCTGTAAGATTTGTGTGTCAGGACCCATCTTTGTTTTGCTGCAGTCCGATCATCATGGCAATTTGTCTTTTACTATTAGAATTTTTCTTTTCATCATACTTGTATGCTCATCCAAAAAAACATACTGGATATTTTGGTCTCTGGCTCCAAAAATTTTTGTTCACCAAATGCTTCAGATCTTTTTTTGCAATACTATTTCTCGGTTCATGTGCAAAACTGGAGGTAATTTACCAGATATTGTTCTTTCAAGTTGCAATTTGAAGCATCCTGTTTGTTTTGATTCCAATTTCTAAAGGAGTTTGGTTTTAATACAAATTATAATAATTAGAGGCAAATGATTTTGCTTTAATATTTTTTGACAAAACTTGCATATTTGTGAAATTGGGTGCTGGCATGACAAAAGTCATTAGATGCTTGTTCCTTTTATGCACAGCCTTACATTTACTTGCTCCGACTGTGTACAATTTTTTTGCATAAATATCTTCAAATTGTTGTGATTTATGGAGATCTCTTCCCGCCGTTGAGAATCTGCTGTATATTTGAACCTTGGTTGCAGGATCCCCATTATTGGAGGAAAGGAGTTAGACCTGCATCGGCTTTTTGTGGAGGTGACTTCTCGTGGTGGTATTGAGAAGGCAAGTATTTATAATTAGTTCTCTGATTTTGTTCTTGATTATTTTGGTTGTGAGCTATATCTAGATATATATGTTGTATCAGGTCTTACATCGTGCACAGCACATATTTTGCACATGGTCTTTGCCTAGTTTGGGGTCTGTATTAGCTGTCTTTAGGTGTTCACATATATATTTGATAAGTCTGCCTAGCGTTGGAGGGAAAGAGAAGGAAAAAATCGGAGAATAGATTAGAGTTGTATTCATTGCACGGAAAAATACATTGAATATATAGGACTAACTTGCAGATTAAAAAGTAAAATAGAACATGGGGTTCAACACTGATCATAGGTCAAGAGCGAGGGGGATAGGACAAGGTATATTCACCTAGTAAACCCTTAAAAAAATAGCTACCTCTGGGCAAAAGGGACATATGAACAATTGTCTTATATTGTTTACAGATCTGTCAATTAGAGTTGTATGCTTGTATGCCAGTGATTTAATTAGCTAGCTGCTATTAGAATATATGTGCAGTACGTGGTTTAAGAATTCCGTAATCAAAATGTTGCAATTGCTTTTGTTTTTCAATGCTGATCAAGGGTGCAATGATTAGTCCTGCACTCATGCTGTACTAATACTTTCATTACTCAATTCACAGATAATTAAGGAACGAAGATGGAAAGAAATCACTGCTATATTCAACTTTCCGTCCACTGCTACAAATGCATCTTTTGTGCTGCGCAAATACTATCAATCATTGCTTCGCGACTATGAACAAATATACTTTTTTAGATCCCAGGGTTGGTGTATTATCTTAGCTGATGTTTGTCATGATAACAGGTGGTTTTCTCATGATTGCTACTAAATGATCTTTTGCAGAATCTTGGCAGAGCCCATCAACAACCCCAGTGTCAGCTCAAGGGACAGCGCAATCATCAACTGATGTTCAATCAGCTGTTATTCAACGACCAAGGATTAATGCTGCCGTGTTGCCTGAAGGTTCGCTCATTCTTAGCCTTGATTATGTCTTGCTTGAAACTACTATGTTTATTCTGTGCATGAGCAATGTGTATTGGCAATTACTTAAAAACATCTAGCTGTCAGATCTTCTAGAGCTTGCTGTAATTGTCTATTGTAATAATACTAGTCTATATAAACGTTTTCAAGTCGCGAAAGATAGTTTCATCAAGGAAGGTGAACTTATAATTAGCTTTTCTTTTTATTCATAGCTCTTTGTTCTCATTGTTGCAGCTAGACCAGCATCATCAGGGGGATCTCCAGTAATAGGGGTCATTGATGGGAAATTTGAAAGTGGGTATCTTGTTACTGTGACAATAGGATCGGAGAAGCTAAAAGGTGTCCTCTATCAGGCTTCTCAGAACGTCGTACACCAAGTGCCGCAATCTTATAACGTTGTCAATAATAATAGTGCCAATGCCCATGCTGTCTCTGGGGTACAACGTCGTCGCCGCAGGAAGAAGTCTGAGATCAAAAGAAGGGATCCTGATCATCCAAAGCCTAACAGAAGTGGGTATAATTTTTTCTTTGCCGAGCAGCATGCGAGGCTGAAACCATTATACCCAGGGAAAGACAGGGAGATCAGTAGAATGATTGGTGAACTGTGGAACAAGCTTATAGAACCTGAAAAGGCTGTAAGGACCAAATCATTTCTTACATTTCTTATGTTCAACTCATTGTTTACTTCTGTTTCTTTTTATTCGTGTTTGTCTAAATACTATTGGCTTACAGAAATACATTCCCGATATTCAGGTTTATCAGGAGAAAGCTCTTAAAGATAAAGAAAGGTACAGAACAGAAATGGAAGATTACAGGGAAAGATTGAAGACAGGTCAAATCATCAGTGATGCCGTTCCACTACAACAGCGCCCTCCTGGAGCAGATGTAGACATGGTGGAAGCTGACATAAAGCTTGACGAAACTGGAGGGGATTCACCTCAAACTCCAGATAATGAGAGTAGCTCTGGGGGAAGTGATTTCGAAGATGATAAGACCACAGAGAAGGACGTGGAAATGGAGGAAGCATCTCCAGGAGTTGTAGGATTAGGAACTAGCAATGTGGATTTGGGGATTTCAGCTCAGGAGCCAGCTTTCGAGCTGCTGCCTAAGGGCGAAGAGAATGCCGAAGACAATAGGGTTGATGAGAAGGTTGGTGATGACATTGTTAAAAATGATATGGTCCAAAAAGCCAGTGACGATTGTGGTGAAAGCTTAGCAATTAGGTAACACTTTGGCCAGAGACAAGAGCATCCATTGCTTCATAGCTCAAGAACATTATAATTTTCTGGAGTGAAGGCGAAGTAGGTTAGTTTAAATATTTGTTAATGATAGATTGCTTAGCATAGTTGCTATTCAAAATCAAGTATGCTATATATAAAACTCTGCTATTTTCTTTCATTTGTTTCCCTCGTAGTTTTGCTTGTTTCATTTTGTAAAGGCTGCTGCATTTAGTCACCCATTTTATGCAGTCCCTAACTTGATATTTTTAGCTACTTGTAGTGTTAATTCTCTGCAATTATTTAATCAATAGCAAGTTGTGGTTTCATTTTTATCAACTTTTGTCATGGATGGTCCTCAATGAGCGTGATTTGGAGGTATAGAGCTTTGAATCCCACCACCAAATCAACTCTTCCGGATTTAAGTGGAGTATGTAAAATCTCCGACTGTCCCAGTATTTGAACCCAAAATCTCTAAGAGAAAATCTTGTCATTTGATGCTCTAAGCTAATCCACTCTCTATCATAGATAGATTTAATTCATAAAAAATTATGCTGACATAAATGGCACAACCCTTTATTATTTAGTTAACCATTAATTTAATTTAATTAATACAAATAAAATAATAACTCAAGTTCAACATTTAAAGACTTCACGAACGATGGGGCCATTATAGCTCAAGAACAATATTTAGAAAACCTAAGATTATGGTTAGGGTGAAACCTAACAACGTAAATTTCAAATATTTCATATTCCATAGCTGTTCTGATCGAAAGTCGGATTCACAATTAAATCTCCTGAAGGTATTGGATAAATTTACGGACCGACCTGAATATCTCGACACTGAACAAACACAATATACAGTACATAAACTTTAGTACAAAATTAAGTGTTTTTCATTATAAAACATCACATGATTTTTTTTCTTCCTAAAGAGCCACATAAAATTTTTCTTTATTTAAAAGATATTAATCATATTCATAATTAGATTCCTCCTCAAATATTTTATTATTATAAATATAATAATATTTAAATTTTATTCAACCCGCATAAAAAATGAATCTCATATTTATTTTGTTTAAAATTTCAAGCTTTTGGAGTATGTTGATGGATGTAGAAGATTTACTAATATTTAAGTTCGGATCGGATAATTTGATGGCGAGAATTCTAAAAAATATATGAAGAACTTGTCTTTTTTTTTTTTTTTGGGATAGGATAAATTATTTTGATTTTAGTGGAAAGTAAAATATATTTTATTTTGAAAAGTGTAAATGTAATAGTGATTAGGATTTGTAAAATTAATTGTATATTATGGGTGCAATTAGAACCCATTTACGTGTTTTCCAGTAATTTCATAAAAGGATAAAATAGGAATTATCATAAAAGTGATTTGTCAGAGTACATTGGCTTTATTTTTATCCCATAAGCTCTTATAGGGGTGATAATTTAGATCAAGATTCGTTCATTAGTTCGATTCGATTCGAATTAAAAAAATATAGATTTGAAAAAATAGATTCGTTTAGTAAAATGAGGAGATTACAAATATATTAAGAAAAGGGGAAAAAAACTAAAAAACTTCTATTGATTTCTTTCATGCAAATTGTGTCGTAAATTGAAATAATTATTAATAATTGTGCGAGATATAAAACGTATCATACTTTTAAAAATTAAAAAATTAGTGTGATTAATATCATAAAATAAAAACCATATGATTTTATGAGTAACTTAGAGACGCGAGTTAAAATAAATTCAAATAAAATTTATATAAATGAAAAGTAATGATATAATTTTTATAATAAGATAATATACACCTTTAGGGGAAAAAAATAAATAAATTACTAATATTCATGCATTGAGACATTGAAATAACAATATTTATGTTAGAGAGAGAATTTCTCATCAAAATGTTTTATAACATAAGTAAAATGTGACTAAACCAATATTTCCATGAAAAATGTTCAAAATTATCTTTATTAGTTTTTAAACAAACATATTTATTAATATCTTAAAGTTGTAACTTAACTTTGATGTAAAATCTACACTTAGTAATTTCTATGGCTAATATCAAATTTTGGATTATTATCATTTTAATGGGTACAATAAGTATTAAGGTATAATATTTTATTATTATATTTATACAAACATTACATTAAGAAATAACAAATAATATATTTTACAATAAAAAGTATTGATGTGTAATGTTTCACTATTATAATAAAATTTAAAATTTTATAATAAAATGTAACTTTTATAAAGATATGATAGTAAAATATTATATCATAATACTTCTCATACTCATTTATTATTTTTAGGGGAGGTTTGGTGTAGCGTTTTATAAGCGTTAACTCTATAGCGTTAAAATGCTCCACTAAATACATCTTAAACGCTAACGTTAACGTTAACGCTCACAAAATTATACATTTGTAACATCCCACGCTTGTTGATATTGTCCGCTTTAGGCCGACTAGCTAAGCCCTTACGGTTTTGGTTTGGGTTTCCCCAAAAGGCCTCAACAAGGGAGAGGTATCCACACCTTTATAAGACATGCTTCGTTCTCCTCTCCAGCCGATGTGGGATTGCCGTCACTATCCCCCCTTTTGGGTCCAGCGTCCCCGCTGGCAACACCGGCTCGACAACTGGCTATGATACCATTTGTAACATCCCAGGCATACCGCTTGTTGATATTGTCCGCTTTGGGTCGACTAGCTAAGCCCTTACGGTTTTGGTTTGGGTTTCCCCAAAAGGCCTCAGCAAGGGAGATGTATCCACACCCTTATAAGGCATGCTTTGTTCTCCTCTCCAGCCGATGTGGGATTGGTGTCACTAGGTCACCCATACTATGTACCATCCCTGATTTATCATAGCATTATGAGTTGATACTTTTCTCTTATCTAGGAGTATTTATTTTAAAGTTTTTAATTGTGGTTTTTGATATGATTTTGCAGATTATTGATTCATTGGTTTTACTTAAAATGATGATTTCATGTGAATATGATATATGATTTAAGCTTTTGATAAAGCTTGGTTTCAGATAAATGCTTTGATGATGAAAATGATTTCAAAGATATGGATTTATGATTTTGGAGGCATGGGGGAAAAACCCACCTCAGATGTAACTTGATACAGATATGGAATTGACGGATATGGAATTGACGGACATGGTATTGATGGGTATCGGTATTGATACCGGATATAGACGTGTGCACACGGGATACAGGACTAGAGATGACAGATGCCTCTAGATCCTGGGTATTGGGCTAGAGGGACTGTGAGTACAACGCCTCTAGACCCGGATTTCAGAGACAGGTTGGTGGCACTGATAGCACCACTGTTTACTGGTTTAGTGGCTTGAGGGACTGTGCGTACAACGCCCCAAGACCACATGATTATTGTACATGATGATTGATGATATTCTTACAGATGATTTTACATATGTTTATGAATGATTTTCACAAAGGTTTTGAAAAGAAAATCCTAACTTATATTTTATGGATTCAGAGACAAACTTTTGAGACATTATTGAAGAGAATTGTTTATTAAAGGAGTTCTCAAGAGAACTAATGTTTTAAAGGAATCTCATTAAATGTTTCAGAGCAGATATTTCTTGATATGCTTTTGGTTTTAGAACCATGAAATTTTATAAAGTATTTCAATTATGTTTTGAACTATTCACTCACTGGGTCGTTCAAACGATCTAACCCCCCCACTCCCAGTGTTTTTGTTTTGCAGGATCTCCCAGAGGACAAGCTCGAGAGGGCGGATACTGTTGGCAGTCACCTGGGTGTTGAGTCCACCAGATTGAGTCTAGAAGTCAGCATAGTCAAGGTCAAGTAAATATTGCATGACATATATTGCATAGTTTCAGTCATTGAGTGTGAGAATAACATCAGATTTGTAATGTACATTTAAGTTCATTGTATGGAAACCTGAGATGTATTTCTATGAGTATTGAGTTAAGCATTGAACCCTTTGCATAAACTTTGTTTGAAATAAGTATGACAATATTGATCAGTCAGATTGGTATGAGGCTCAGAGGGATAGTACGGCCTATTCCCTGCCGGTAACATCTCTCGAATTGGGGGCATACCACTTGTTGATATTGTCCGCTTTGGGCCGACTAGCTAAGCCTTCACGTTTTGGTTTGGGCTTCCCCAAAAGGCCTCAACAAGGGAGAGGTATCCACACCCTAATATGGCATGCTTCGTTCTCCTCTCCAGCCGATGTGGGATTGTCGTCACTATCCCCCCCCTTTTGGGTCCAGCGTCCCCGCTGGCACACCGGCTCGGCAACTAGCTCTGATACCATTTGTAACATCTCATGCATACCGCTTGTTGATATTGTCCGCTTTGGGCCGACTAGCTAAGCCCTCACGGTTTTGGTTTGGGTTTCCCCAAAAGGCCTCAACAATGGAGAGGTATCCACACCCTAATAAGGCATGTTTCGTTCTCCTCTCCAGCCGATGTGGGATTGCCGTCACTTTTATACTCTAACGTTTGTTCCATAACTTATAAGCTAATTTATATTCCCAGTATAATATTATCTACCAAACTCAACCTTACTTTTTGAAATAATGAAATGAAGGTATATAAAACTGTGGCAATTTATGATTGGCTAATGTCTACAATTATGTCCCAAAAAAAAAAAACATTTTCAAGTAAAGAATCAAGGTCTTTTGACAAATTTGCATGAGACATTTGAAGGGTTTCTCTAGATTATTCTCTGATTTTCGCCTACTTCATTTTGTTTGAACTTTAAGTTATATCAAATAAATATTTTATTTTATTTTTGAAAAATCAAATCCAATAAGGATAAAAGTAACCGTTAAAGTCGAGCAAAAGTGACATCCACCGAAAAGCAAAAGAAAAAAATAATTAATTATTTTGGGGTACCACATGCTTAAAAAAAAAAAAATTAGAATTCACTATTTACATATTAAATCTCATACCTATTGTTAAATAATGAAAGAAAGTCTTGAATTCTCTCTATATATATTTACAATGATAGAGACCTTTATATAGGCTACATAGAAAACCAAAATATGAAAGAACTAATATTAATAATGGAAACAAAATAAAATCATAAAACCTAAGGATTATAGGAATCAAATCTTGAAGATTGAATACATAATAAATAGATCATATGTCCTTAATAATATTCTTATAATAATATTTCCTTAACAATAATATTTCATAAACACTCTTCCCTCAAACTCAAGCTGGTAACAAAAGAGCAAGCCGGAGGTTGCATCTTGAAAGCGGAGAGCGGAGTTCTGAAACTGGAAATCTTGAAACTTAGATGCCAGAAACTTTGAGATAGTTGATGAGCTTTAACCTACGAAGCCCGAATGGGGAGCCGAAGCCCAAGATGAAGCTTTAACCTATGAAGTTCGAAGGGGAAGCCGAAACCCAAGAGGATGCCGAAGCTTGGGAGCTTTAACCTATAAAGCCGAAGGAGGAGCTGAAGCCCAAGAGGATGCCAAAACCTGAGAGCTTTAACCTGCGAAGCCCGAAGGGAGAGCCAAAGTCCAAGAGGGTGCCGAAGCCTGAGAGCTTTAACCTACGAAGCCCGAAGGAGGAGCCGAAGTCCAAGATGATGCCAAAGTCTGAGAGATTTAACCTACGAAGCCCGAAGGAGGAGCCGAAGCCTGAGAGAGAGATGAAACCTGAGAAGGAGCGAAATCCCGATAGAGAGTCGAAGCATTGACAACATCAAACAACAATCATAGTGTGGTCATTTGCCTTGTTGACTTTAGAAAGTCCACCACCATTGATCACTTGATCTACAAGTCAACCGTGTGATCAAGAGATTTGAAAAGGAAGCTGTTTGGTTGCTGGGCAAACAAGAAAAATACTCCACCAAACGCGTCTTTATGCATTAACGAATAAGTTAGGTAACAAAAATTATAATATAAACTAGCGTAAAAAATTAATCTCGTATTGTAAGATTATAATGAAATATAGGTATATAAAACCGTGACACTTTTTAATTGGCTGATGTATATAAATACATTATATTTTAGGAAATATTTATGTTTAAATTAAAAGTGAAAAAAAAAAAAGAGCTTTATTTTCGAAACACACACCTCATCAGACGCATGGATTTTATGTGTTTTTTAAATATTTTTTTGTTCAACTAAAAAAGCATTTTCTTAATCTAGGTTTTTTTAATCATACTTTTATTGTTGTAAGGCTTTTTAATAAAAAGCCGAATGGAAATTTACCTATATTTTATGTCATATTTAAACAAATTTGTTAATGATAAAACTTCAAGTTCTGAATTAAATAATTATTTTATGATAATACAATTAGTTGTCATAAATTAATCACACCAAATGATACCTAAAAATACCATATATGAAACTAAAAATAAATAATAAAAAATTATCAGTTCCAAAATGGTCCCATTGTGACTCAATTTCCCTCTTTTTTAATCTAATGCCTTTTGACTTTAGAGAAAGGCCAATCAGGATTCAAGCGGGCCACCTTCCACATTCTAAATTTGGCAGCTATTATAAAACTCTCCTGCTCCCAATTTCTGATTTTAAATTGCAAAAATAATATTCATAAATATTATCAAAAAAAAAAAAAAACCAGAAACTGAATTTGGAAAAAGGGAAAAAAGCACCCATCTCATATACAAAAGGGATCGTATCAGGGTTTGGAGAAAGTCATGATATATATAGTTTTATCTCTGTATTTTTAGAGAAAAACTATTTTCAGAATTTGAATCCGTGAACATTTGACCATCGCGTTAAACACTATAGATCATGTAGTTTTTTTTTTTTTTTTTTTTAAAGGAAAATAATTGAAGAACAGATTTTTGTCATGAATCTTGGACTAAAAGAGAATCCCAGATTGTATCCATGTCCAATGAAGGCATTCTACTTAGCTGAACAGAATCCACATCTGATAAAACCTCTTGATGAGTTGTCTTATTCTCCATCAGAAGCTCATCATGAGATTTAATGACTACTTTACCCTCCAACATTCCTTTTATGTTTGTCTGATGCTGCTGCTGCTGCTGATGATGATGATCATTAATCTTTTTCGGAGATGATGAAATGCCTTGATTTGATGATAATGCCTGCAACTTTGCTTCAAGAAGAGCAGCTGTGGTTCCATTCAAAGAATTGGCCTTCAGTTGATGCTTCCGTTCAGGAAAATTCAGATGAGCATCTTCCCCTCTAAGCATATAAGCAGCTATGTCATATGCCATTGCTGCTTCATCCGCCGTCTCGAAAGTCCCCAACCAAATCCTTGTTCTGTTTCTCGGAAGCCTTATTTCTGCAACCCATTTCCCCCAATGCCTCTGCCTCACTCCCCTGAAGAGCTTTCCAGGTGACGCCGCGGGTAAATAATAACCCTTTTGATTCTGATTCTGTAATTTTCTTCCAGTGTATTTCATCGGCTGTGTCTTTTTAGTGCTCAGTAATTCATTGCTTGATTGGGGAAACTGATATGACTCCTGGTTCTTATTTCCAAGATTTAAAATGGGATATTCCTGCAAAAACAAAGTTAAATTTGGGAATTTTGATGGAGAAGAAGGCTGTTCAGGAACTTGTTGGTTTATTAGTTTTGGAAAAGATTCCAGGAAATTTACAGGAATAACAGAATTCAATCCTGAAACAGATGGAATTGAATTCTTTTCTTTTATAACATCCTGTTTAGCAAATCCAGGAATGTTAGTAGGCAAATTATTGGCAAAGGAAGCCTGATTTAATTCTGAAGATGAACTAGAATCTGCACTTGAAAAGATCCTGTCAGGTGAAGAAGATGACGATTTGATGATGTTGTTTCCACACCCATCATCCTGACAAGAAGCTTCATTTAATGCACCCCAGATGACTTGATCACCAAGAAACTTGGATCCTGTAGCCATTTCATGAAAATAAGATGGCAATAATTGCTTGTGCATGAAGTTTTCCATTTTAGGAAACTGATAATGCAATTTTTATGATGAAAAAGGAGAGAGATGGAAATGAAGCAAGTCAAGAAACTATGAAATTTATAGGATTCCAAAAGCTAACAAATGAAGCACACAACTAATAGGAAGAGAACAATTAATAATCAAAATTAAATTACATTATAATTTTATTATAAAGCAAAGTAATTATCATCGGACTCATATCTTTACTTGTTCAAAAGAATATGGTTACCACCTTCCATTTGTGCTAGCCATTTTTTAATATATTTTGTCGACATTAACCAATTAGAACGTGGCAACTCATCTCTTCTTGGCTTATCTGGCATATTAGGGTTTTGGTGGATATTCTATTGTGATATTTACCACAATAAGGAATTTGGATCCAATATTTAACTGAGTTGAGTTGTGTTAAGTTTTTCATAATCTTCTGTCACGCGTGTTAATACACAATTAAGATTTAATTATATTTAAGTTTTAATCCAATAATTATCGATTATAATTTATAAAAACTTCAGTAAAAAAAAAATCTAACAATCCAGAGCCTTAATGCCTTAGCTTTTTCATTGTTTTAAAAGATTATGTGAATTTTTCAAGCACCCACAAGACTTATTCTCCTTTGGTAATTTTTTTTTTCAATTAAAATTTATAAATATAGATAAGTTAACAAATGTTTACCCCTACACTGAGGTGCCTAATCAATACTACTAAAGAGTTGTTGGTAATTCTCATTTTCTTTATTTATTTATTTTTTAATTTTAAACTCACATATCCATATATTTCATTGGACTTGAATCCATAACATTTTACTTTCACGGCAATAGCGATTGGCATTTTTTTCGAAGAGGTAAGATAAACTTATGATTAAAACAACATAAGATTATAATTTAATTACTAGTCATATGGTCTTCTAATGCTTATTATTAACACGTGGCCGACCTAATCCATAATTGGGATTGACCAATTACAGGTAATGAGATGAGAGACCCCAATTAATGTAATTAATTTAAACATTAAACAACATTATCATCCACATAATTATGACCTTTGAAGAGGCCTTATATACCAAATAATATGTTCTCTTTGAGTATCATGGCTGTCTTTTTATAGATCTGAGTATTAAAAAAATAACCAAAGCCGTTTATATTTTACATATTAAAATTTGTTCAGCTTTCCTGTGGGGGGAGGCATCACCACCACCACTTTAATTTGTCTTTTGAAAAGGTTTTGGAGACACTTAAATTAAAAAGAAATAAAAAAAAAATGTTGAGACAATTAATCTATGGGCCATGCATCTTCCTTCCCACCTTCAAAATTTTGAAACCCTAATGATTAGAATTTCATTAGGTGGTTATGAGTTGTTTTAAATTTTGAGTCACTCTCGAGTTTCTTTCTTTTTCTTTAAGAAAATCAAATTGAATCCTTACCGATAAATGATAAAAACCAATACCATCTTTAATGATTAAATCCCAATTGAATGGTGTTACTTGGGTAGCAAGTTAATTAATCTATTAATCCTCTCTCTAATATATTTATTACAAATAATTAATTAAGCAGGGGCATGAGGCCATGTTTCTCAAAGTTGCTTTTACAAAAATAAAAAAAAAAATTCTTCTTTCTTTTTCGGATTCCCCTTATCAAAATTCAAAATCCACAGTTTTTGTGCCTTTATTCCTTTCCTGTGTTCTAGGCCTTAAGAGTTAAGACAATAAAGTGGAAATAATAATAGATATATATATATATATATATCCAAAAACACGTCTAAGAGACACATTTAAAGAATAAATTTGGAATAACAATAAATAAAAATCAAATTGTGGGGCTAAAAATTATACCTTAGGCAATTACTCGACTTAAATTTAATAAGAAGGTGTCATTTTATCCACTTTAAGAAATAAAATGGACCTAATTCAGACTCACACGATTTTATTCGCAGAAACCTCTTATACAATCCTACTACTAAGAATTCATATAAATAGCTACCCAAAATAGATAATAAAGCACACACCTTTTTCATCCTTTTTTTTTTTTTTTTGGATAACCGGGGTGTCCGGGCCAGCTTACGCGCACCTCGACTAATCCCCGGGACCTGTGCCCCGTGCCCTCAGAAGTTTCCCAACACAGA